>CAUYSK010027008.1:0-129816 GCA_963575035.1 Avahi laniger | reverse complement strand
TGGTATATGTATACCATGGAGTACTATTCAGCTATAAGAAACAATGGTGATATAGCACCTCTTGTATTCTCCTGGATAGAGCTGGAACCCATTCTACTAAGTGAAGTATCCCAAGAATGGAAAAATAAGCACCACATGTACTCACCAGCAAATTGATTTCACTGATCAACACCTAAGTGCACATATAGGAATAACATTTATCGGGCATTGGGCAGATGGGAGAGGGGAGGAGGGGATGGGCATATACAAACATAATGAGTGCAATGAGCACCATCTGGGGGACGGACACGCTTGAAGCTCTGACTGCAGTGGGGCAAGGGCAATGTAACCTAAACATTTGTACCCCCACAATATGCAGAAATAATAAAAAAAAAGATAATTGGATGTTTATGTGTACGTAGGTTTATGTATTAGAAAGCAACTGAAAAGATATATTCAAAAGAGAACTATTCTTTAGGGTTACATCATCTTTGGTTTGGATTTTCAGTATTTTATAAATTTCTCCACAGCTTAAAAATCTAAGACTCTTCATGTATTTCTTTAACAACAGTCTGAATCCAATGCCATTTTGATGACAGGAGGGTGTGGGAGGGTTGGGAGTGGGAGTGGAGAATACAGATGGGTGGGAAATACATTTAAAAATGAACGACTTTTGAAGACTTATTACAAGCAAGCAACCAACCAACCACCAATGGCCTAGACCAAAGGAAAAAAGAGTACACATTCAAATGCAAGATGCTATCACATTCACCTACACAATCTACCAAGAATTGAGACACCCATTTGCAGCACATGAACAAAGCATAATCTTAAATAAAGTGTATTAGGGTAAATAAAGCTAGCTGCTATGACAACCCCCAAATCCAAGTGGCATAATAAGATGACAATTTGTTTCTTACAAGACAGGATCATAATTTCACAAGACAGGGACCAAATAGTCATGCAAAGACCCAGACTTCTTGCATCTTGTGATTCTATCCTTTTCGAAATCCTCAGAATCTTCTCTAATCCACTGGGGAACTAGAGGAGAGAAAGAGGATCGTAGATGGTAGGCTTTTATGTACCAGGGCTGGAGTAGCCCACGTCACCTCCTCCACTCTTACTGTATTGGCCTGAACTCAGTTATGTGATTCCTCACCTACCCACCTAATAGCGATGCAGGCTGGAAAACACAGTCCCCACCATGGCCCAGCAAAAAGAAAGAAACACAAATACTGGTGAGCCTTGTCAGTCTCTGGGATTTTCTTGAAGCAAATATTGCCTACGGAGGATTTACCCACTGTGCATTTTTTCCCAAGGACTTGGAAACCTATTTATTTTTTCAGATCTTTTACTGATTTCAGGAGCTGTTGGCTAATCAAGTCCTAGTGTCACTGCAAGTAGCTTCTGGCCTTTCCTAAACTACTCCGGGTTCACTCTGCTTGTCAGAAGTCACCCAGGCCCTAACACTTGGGACACAAGGACAGCCAGGTGAGGGCACTGTCTGAATTAGTGCCAAGCAAGATTCCTAAGAAGGCACAGGTTCCAGGCCAGGTCAGAGCCTGGAAGTTGGGAGTCTGAGGAGAGAGGGAGCAGAAGTCTGTCTGAGGCACAGCTACACTGAAGCCTTCATAGCTCCCAGCCAGAGAACACAGGGCACCTCTGTCCCCTGGGACGTCTCTTCCTCAGCATGGCTGGCCAGTTCACTTGCTTCTCAGTCCCATACTGGAACAGCACTGTCTTCTTCTCGGCTAATCACTAATACAGGCTAATAAGGAGAGCCAAGGAAGAAGCCCTTGAGGAGAACTCCACATATAGATAATTATAATAATAGCTCATGTATCAAAATCAGATTTTGTTCCCAGGTCCCATGATAAGCAGCTTTACCTGGGTTTTCTAACATAATTTTCAAATAATCTTCTGAGATAGGTTCTACTATGATGCCCACTTTACAGAGGAGGGAACTGAGGCTTGGTGAGGCCTTCCTCAAGGCCTCCCAGCTAATAGAGGCAGAGCTGGGATTCAGTCAGGTCTGTCTGTCCCCAAAGCCCAAGAATGGAGCCACTACAATATGACCTCTGCAAAACTTTCGACGGGGCTTCTGGTTCTTTTTCTGCATTGAGCATAGGGAAGAACTGGCCCCAAAATGTGATTCACCTGAAATAGGAATTAGTCCCTCCACTTTTCCTCAAATGCTCTTCATCATGGTGTGGGAGGGGGTCCTGGAGAGGCTACAGTCCAGAGACATCAGCGACATTACATTTACCAGCACACCCCTCCAACTCTCTCCTTGCAGATCCACAGATGACCCTTGTCCTCACATTTTGTTGATTCTTGCCTGCTGCTCCCTGAATACCTAGGAGGCAGGGTAAATACCTGGCCATCTCCCCATAGACACTGCTGGGCTGGGAGAGTGATGATTTATACGTGCAAAGCATCTACCTCTTGGGAGACTGGATGGAGTCAGGGGTGGACAAGATTTTTTGTCCCATTGCAACCCATTGCAATGTCCCATGGGAATGCTTTATGTAAATGTCCCCTGATTATAAAGTGATGAGGAAGGGAAGGAAGGACTCACAGCCAGCCAGGTCTTCACAAAGCCCTGGAGCAGCCCCACCACATAGCCCCAGGCTACACAGACTATCCCGGAGACAACCAGAGGCCAGGGAGGCCGCGCAGATGCGCAGGTGGGCGGAGACTGGATGCACAAGCCCCACCCACAGGAAGCTCAAGACCAAGCGCACGCCCCAAGTCCAAGTCCATAACACAGGCACCAGGCCTGGCAAGTGCTTTGAGGTCAGGACAAAACATTTCTTTTTCTGTTGTTTTCTTAAAGTATGACTCCTAAAGTCAGGTCACAGTGTCCCCAACCACCTAGTGTGAACCGAATGGGTAAGTGCTTTGGCATGACCTTATTAGAATCTCAATTGAACACTCTCTGTCCACTTAGTACCTAATGCAGCGCTCAGTGCAGACAGATGCTTAGAAATTACTTTTAAATGAGTGTTTTACAGATGACCTCTCTTCTCTCTCTGCAAGCCATGTTGAAACAGAACACAACGATGATGGTAATATGCAGTAACCTTGTTATAGCACTACTTGTTCTGCTGAGGCTCCATCCTGGAGCCTTTCCAAAGGGATTTGATTATTAAAATGCCCAAAAGGCCGGGCGCGGTGGCTCATGCCTGAAATCCTAGCATTCTGGGAGGCCGAGGAGGGCACATTGTTTGAGCTCAGGAGTTCAAGACCAGCCTGAGAAAGAGCGAGACCCCGTTTCTACCAAAAATAGAAAGAAATTAATTGGACAGCTAAAAATATACAGAAAAAAAAATTAGCCGGGCATGGTGGCGCATGCCTGTAGTCCCAGCTACTTTGGAGGCTGAGGCAGTAGAATTGCTTGAGCCCAGGAGTTTGAGGTTGCTGTGAGCTAGGATGACGCCACGGCACTCGCTCTAGCCAGGGCAACAAAGTGAGACTCTGTCTCAAAAAAAAAATAAAAAATAAAAATAAAATAAAATGCCCAAAAGATGCTTTATAAAGTGGTTTCACCCAAACAACTATTGAGATCCATCAAATATTTTAAAGAACTGAATGCCTTGCTGTACCTCCGTCCCTCGAGAGTTAGAAGGGGGAGCAGTAGCAGGAGGAGAGGAGGAGGCAAGTCACGGAAGAGGGACAGGGGAAAGAGTCCTGTTTCCCCAGTTCATTTAAGCAGCCTCCTGTTTCTACGTCAAGTCCCCCGAACTTCTAGTTGTGATGGAGATACTGGGACCAAACACATCCCCTTATTCTTGCAGTATTAATCGAATGCCTTCATGTACCAGGCACTCTGCCGTACAGCAGAGATATTATGCAATGGTGAAAAAGACCAGTGACAACTTGCCCTCTTGGAGTTCCCAGTCCAGCAGGGGAAGTAGACAAACAGGAAGCCCACCATGGTGTGAGTAGGGGAATAAGGAACATCTCACCCACCCCCTATCCTCAGTCAGATACCTCTTAGCCTCACCTCACATCCTCTGTGCCTAACTTCTACCCTGGCAGCTTTCCACAGGTATCCCCTCAAAGCTGCTCAACACGTCTCTCACTCTCTGTCCTGGAGATTTTTAGCAACCCTGTTTGGGATGCCAGCAGGGTCCACTGGTCAGTCACACAGGTTCAATCTGAAAGAGCAACGGCTTCGGGCACTGAGAGTGGGCAGGAGCCAATGTTTCCCCTTTCGGTTCTATGGGCAAACAATTTTGATGTCCATCTATATGGCTTGTTATGAGTTGAGTTGTGTTCCCCCAAAAGATGCTGAAGTCCTAACCTCCAGTACCTGTGAATTTGACCTTGCATGGAAATAGGATCTTTTCACATGATCAAGTTAAGATGAAGTCATTAGGGTGGTCCCTAATCCAATATGACTGGTGTCCTTTTAAAAAGGGAAACGTTGCAGACAAACCTGTACATAGGGAGAACATCATGTCAACATGAAAGCAGAGATCAAAGTAATGTGTCTACAAGCCAAGGAACTTCAAAGATTTCCAGGAAAACCACCAGAAGCCAGGAGAGATGCATGGAACAGATTCTCCCTCACAGACCTCAGAAAGAATCAACCTTGCTGACACCTTGACCTTATACTTCTGGACTGTGAAACAATAAACTTCTGTTGTTTCAGCCTCCTACTTTATGCTATTTGTTATAGCAGCCCTAGGAAACTAATACACAACTCTCAATGAGAAAGAATGTCCCAGTGAGATGGTGCTTCAGTATTCCACAGTGAGGACCAGCTCAGTAACCCATGCTTGTGTTGGCTTCACTTCAATCCCTGTTTTAGTTTTCCCAGAAATCTTCTCAAAGTCCCTTGGATCCCAAAATAAAGCCCCTGCACCAAGCCCTTGTCTTAGACTCTGCTTTTTAATGGGAAAACTCAGGCAAAGGCACCCTATCCCTGGAAGAGATCTGGCCATGAATCTAGGTCCCTGAATGACTACGCGGAGGGAGCAACCTTGGACTGTTACACGAGTGAGAATTTTCGTGGGGGATTTACCTGTTATAGCAGCTTAGCCTACTCTGAGTCGTACAGGATAAGCTTCCTAATGGCTTGGCTCTGACAGACACATCCTCTCTAGCACAGTGATACAATCAAGCCTGTGATAGTATATGCAGGAGAAATGACAATGTGCTGAGCAAAATATCTCCAGTAACTCTCAACAGCACTTGTTTCCATGTCTTCCCAAAGCAGACATTGTTCACTGCCATTACTTAGGTAGAGTACCGGGGTAGAGTTGTTGCTATAGGGTCCTAGAGAATCCCAGCACCCTTCCCTCACCTCCTCATCCTACCTCACCCCTGCCTGTCCATTCCTCCCAGGACAGGGGGCTACTGGGTTAGTTGGCTACATTTGCATACCTCCTCCAGCTACTTTCTTAAGAGAGGTATTCCAGAAGAGAAATTCAATTATATGCTAAACATTGCTATTGGAAACCATTTATCATATTGTCAGAACTACTATGTTTATACCTTGACTCCAGGACTAGACTGTAAACTCCTTGGTGTCACCAAAGAAACTCAGTATGAGGTGATTCCAGTAGTCCATGGCTGGGGAAATCTTTCTTGTTTTGTTAAAGTAGGAATTGAATAAATATTTAAGAATTTATTCTCCTCACATTTACATCTAATATTCTCTAACTCTTCCCTTTTTTTCAAGTATTATTCTAATTATGGCAGTAAAAGAGCAAAAATTCAGCATTTTTGCAAGATAATTTTTTTACACATTTACGAGTGACAGTTTTTAATGCTGCTATTTGAGATCATCACGGGAGCAGAGAGAACTAGGAAAGTCCTCCTACCCTGGCCTTGCCTCTGACCATGTGCGTGAGTGGCGGCTGCTCCCTCTCACCTCCCAGCTCACCCTGCGCACGCATCATACTCAAACTGCATCCGTCCATCTGGCACTCCAAGGACTTGGGAAGGGAGCCGGAAAAAACAAAGACAATCTCTTTCCATAAAGCTTCCCACCTGCAGAAGAGCTGTGATCACACTCCTATTTTTAGCACGGAATAATCACATCAGGTGCTAGGTGGCAGATCCGGGGGGAGGGGAAAGGGCTGAAATGGACCAAAAGTTCCACATGCCCACCCTCACTCTGCCTCTCTGCTGTGGACACCTCCAAAATGTGCTTGCTGCTTGCTGGTTGTATTTAAAAATCAGAAAGTGTGTGAGAGATGCTAGCAGCACAGAATACTAAATACTACAAACAATTTAACTCTGTGGGCAATTATTTGTTCAGGATTTGTGTGTGCTTCCAAATATTTGGGCAAGGTTTGAATGGCAGAGGTATGGAGGATGGGGAGTGATGAGGAAGCTGGCCTTACATTTCACCACTGGGGCCTGGTGGGGGTTGTCGGCACTGTTTATAAATGAGCCTCCCGGGGAAACAGGTCTGCCCTAGTTTCCAGCATCCTAGAAAGCTCCAACTCTCCCCAGTAACACCGGGAAAGCAAACTAGGCAGAGAAAGTGGTGATTCGGTGGCTGGGAAGACACTGCAGGTCCCTCTGCACAGGAAACTGGAACAGCGTCCAATTTAATGTAGCTCAACTACAATAAACCAACCATAGTGATAACTTATGAGCACCTGGTATTTACCGAGCCTTTCTGCATCTGTGTGTGGAGATGCTCATTCCCGTGAGAACCGCAAAGGAGCATCTCTGGCCAGGAGCTGTCTCTCATTTGGATTCAAAGGCCAGAGGTGTTTTCCAGTTGATGTCACATGTGTCTCAGTTTTGATCACTTTTGAGAAATACCACACAACTTCAGCTCTGCACCTCTTGCCAACAAAAAAAACAAACGATTAGCCTCAGAAGCAATCCTCTGGCTTATAATAAAATTACAAGATATATCAATTGAGTTTTAAAACGCTATCCAATGAAGAGTGCTCTTGGCTCATCAGGTGTGCAGTAAAATTGATCCACTGGTATGATGTGAGCACCTGGTCAATTTATTTCACTGACAAAGGGATCAATGTGCCAATTTTTTATGGCACTAATCATTAGGCAAATCTTATTGGTCCTGCAAAAATCTTTATACGTTTAGTAATAGGGTTTTCTCTCTCTAAATCATCACGGTGAGACTTTTTTCCTCTGTGGATTTGACATTTCAACACTCAGGCCCACCTTTGGTGTGCAGGAATCCGGGACAGTGAATCCAAAGCAATCCCAGTTTTGAGTGGCAGGTATAAGAGGCAGAGGCCTTTATTTTCCCAAGAGTATGATGAGTTCACACAACGCCGTAAAATCTCTGGGAATCTGGAGGCAGAATGAGCATTCAATGTCAAGCCTGGGACCAGAGAGAAAATATGTGACTCTCTTCCCTCATCTCCACCTTCCTCAACACTCTGGTCCCCTGGGGTCTTCCGCTCTAGGAACCATAAAGCTCCTTCCTGAGTTAGGTAAGTGTCTGAGTGACAGGAGCTTCTGGCAGGCAGGGAGAGAGACACACAGAGATCCCACCTGAGAGCCAGAGGCCCTTCTAGGACAGTCAGAAATATCATTTCGCCAGAGTCCTTCCAAGGGCGTATTTGTTTAAAGGAAAAATAAAGGTGAACTGAGGTCTAAGCCTTCCCTTAAAAAAAAAAAAATCACCAGATCTTGCAGTACTGAGTCAGCCATAGGGAAATGGCTCAGAAGGAAAATGCTAAAAGTATTATCAGAGACTACTGTCCTCAACTGGGAACGAACATTCCTCAAGTCGGGAGGCACCTACTCCAGAGACGGCAGCTGACTGGCTCCCACTGACGTCAACAGGCTCCTGGCGTCTGTGCTGGTCTCAAAAGGCGATGCAAGGAGAGCGTGTGTAATCAAAACAGAGACACGGGCAAGGGGCAGATGGGAGGGGGAGGAGGGATGGGTATATATAAACATAATGAGTGCGGTGCGCACCATCTGGGGGCTGGACGCGCTTGAAGCTCTGACTGGGGGGCGGGGAGGAAGGGAAGGGCAACGTAACCTAAACATTTGTACCCCCATATAATATGCAGAAATAAAAAAAAGAGAGAGACTAACGGAGAAAAATAAAATTTATTTTACATTTGAAAACAAAAAAAAAATAATTCAAGTGACAGAGAATTTAAGAAATAAAAAGACAAAAAACAGAAACACAAGACTATCTCTCTGGTGTCTGTCCAGAGATTGCTCTTCTGAGAGCCAGTTTTGCCAACAGGAAGCACACTGGGGCCACCCTGATATCTGCTCGCCTTGGACCTTGCAGAATGCAGGGTGCAGGGCTCCAGGACAGGAAGTCAGGCCAGGTCTGAGCAGAGTACACTGTGCAACAGGGACGCAACAGTGGAAAAGACCAGCATGAACTGGCCCTCTTGGAACTCAGGCCCAGGTATGTACAGGAGGTGACTTAAATGGGTCCCTTAAAGGGGAAAGAGGATTCAGAGTCGTTGGGGAAGCTCAATCCCAAGAGAAGCAGGTCCTAAGAGGAAGTGTCCTAACTAGGGAAGAGGCCCTGAAAGGATTGCTACGGAGGGGCTGGGTCAGAGTCTGGAATGATCACAGTCAGTACTTGGCAATGACCTTGCCTTGTCTTGATAAATTTAAAAACTCACCTCCCCTCTCTGCCCCCACTCTCCACCAGAGCTCCAAGTCCAGTTGCTCAGAACACTGACTGACAACCCAGTGACACTGCTCCTCTGAGACCAGCAGACCCACTGTGTGCAGGCACATGTCTAGTGACAGCTCTTTGAGGGGCAAAAATGTATGTACACATTTACGTGCATATATTTGTTGTTAATTTTATGGATATAAAAGATGTATAACACACAAGTGACAGCTAATTAATAACATTTTTAATACTCTCTATTGTAAATTTCATATAACTAATTGATTCTTACAGAATATACTCATTGATTTTGCCAAAGTCTTCTAATTGATTGATTGAGGAGTAATTCTAGGACCCTTTAGGGGCAACATTCAGACAAGGGAGCAGACGGGCAGAGATTTCAGGTCGCAAGGAGTTGATTGTCCAAGAACTACTTTGAATATGGTAGTCGAGGGTGGCTCCTACCTCAGCAGCACTGCTCCTGCACGTGGCCATGTACAACATGCATCCACACAGGTGACACACATTCACCCTGCCATCCAGAACAGCCTTTCTATTCTCAGACCAGCAAATTCCTGAGCCTTGATGTTAAACATGGAGTTACCACATGACCCAGCAACTCACTCCTAGGTACATCCTGGAGAGAAATGAAAACATATGTCCACATAAAAACTTATAGATGAATGTTCGTAGCAGCATTATTCATAATAGTCAAAAAGTGGAAACAAGTCAAATGTCCATCAACTGCTAAACGAATAAACAAAACGTGGTATGGCCATACAACGGAATATTATTTGGCAATAAAAAGGATCGCAGCACTGATGTGAGCTGCGGCATAGATGAACTTTGGAAACATTATGCTAATGGAAGAAGCCAGGCCCAGAAGGGCACACGTTGCATAATTCCATTTATTTGAAATCCAGAGACAGAAAGTAGACTAGTGGTTGCTTTGGGCTGGGGAAGATGAAGGAGAAATGGAAAGTAACTACTAACAGATACAAGGTTCCTTTTGGGGATGAAGAAAATATTCAAAAATTGATAGTGGGGATGGTTGCACGACAGTATGAACATACTAAAATCCATTGAGCTATATATACACTTTTAAATGGTGAATTGTATGGTATGTTAATTATATCTCAAAAAAGCTGCTTTTAAAAAAAATTCCTGAGCCACGGACAAAGGGCTGATTGGGGTATTATTTCAATCCCATGTGGATTATTTCAATCCATTGCTACTGGTTTGAAGAACAGCTTGGCCGCATTTTCTGATTAGATTCCCACAACTACCATGGGAGATCAGCAAGAGGAGAAGATCATGCTTATTTATAAAAGGCCGGGGTGCAATCTGTTAGGTGACTTCCTTAGGGCCACACAGCGGGTTTAGCAGAAGGTGGTGCTTAGCATTTTCCCGCACTCATGCTGACACAGTTCACATACTACAAACTAAAGAGAGGTTCATTGCCCCCAGTGAGTCATATGGAGAGGCCAGGAGTACAAGTGGGTTACAGAACAGGGCCAGGCTGCGAGCCCCCTGCTGGAAGAGCTCCTATGAAGCCTGCAGAAGAGGAGAGCTGAGGCTCATAGAATGAAGCGTTAAGAGTGGGTCAGATCAGAACTCTGCAAGCGGAATGTTAGGCACATCTTATTTATCAAGGTACCCATTCAGAAAATACTTTCTGGGCATCTATTACATCCCAGGCCCGAGGGATCAGAGAAGAACAAACTTCTCACCATCGTGGAGCTTTCAGGGCAGGGAAGCACAGATATTAGGCAAATAATACTATGACCAAATAATTACAATTGTCCTAAGGGCTCCAAGAGAGAAATTCAAAGTGCTGAGAGCACATAATGGCACCTGGCCTGCCCCAGATTAAAGACAAATGGGGAAGGGGAAATCTGCCATTTTGCTAGATTCTATCTTAACAGTTCTAAATATGTCTTTACCTTGCAAAGGCCAACCGAATAACCTGTTTCTGGTTTGGTTGCTTTTTGTTTTTTTTTCAGTGAGCATATGTTTACTCTTCCACCCTCAGGTTTTCACAAAAGAAACTTCTGCAAACATTTCCAACCACTCAAGAAGTCCTAGGGAGGAAACTTGATCTTTCTCTCTACCTTTCTACTTGCTCCTTCCCAGAAAAAGGTTATCCGATCAGTGGGCTTGGTAAGAGGCTGATACCCACTGGGCCTGTTTACAGTGGGCAGGTCCAAACACTACGGAGTCATGGGCCGATCATGCACCTCTCTCTCTCTCTCTCTCTCTCTCTCCCTCCTTCCCCCCTCGCTCGGGCCCCTGGGCTCAGGTGTCCTGGGTTCTTCTCGGGCTCCCAGCCTCCTTTTGTTAAGCACCACCAGAGAGTGTCCACCTGTAATACCAAGCTTGACCTCTACTCCCTATGTTCCAGGGTCTCCACCTGTGCCTGGGTGAGTGTTCCAATTATCTATTGTTGAGTAACAAACTATGCCAAAACTTAGTGGCTTAAAACAACAGTTATTTTATAATATATCAGGAATTTTCAGTCAGGAATTTGGGGTGAGCTCAACTTGGCATTTCTGCTCCACTCGGCACTGACTGGGGTTTCTTCGTGGTGCTCAGCTAGTGACTGGGCCAGATCAGGACGTTCCAGACAGCTTTACTCATACGCCTGGCACTATGATGGGGATGGCTGGAAGGCTGGGCTCAGCTGGGTGTCTCTTCCTCTCGATGGAGTTTCAGGGCTTACTATGTGGTTTCTCCAGCAGGGTAGCTGCACTTTTCACATGCCCCTCATGGCTCTAAATGTGAGTGTTCCAAAAGGCCAGAAAAACAAGTAGCCAGGAAACTGGCACTGTGTCACTTCTGCCCATATTCTATGGGTCAAAGCAGTCAAAGATCCCACCCCAATTCAAGAGTAGAGGCCATATATCCTCCTCCCAACGGGAGAAGAGTCAAAGGCTTTGCAACCATTTTTATCTATTACAATGGACAGATCTGATTTTGAAGTGGGGGGAGACACAAAAAGCCCCATTTGGCCTCACGCCTACATAGTTACTGACAAGCCTTTACTTTTGTAAATAGAGGTGCCCCGTGGACCCCTGCTTGGCTCAGTTCTTTGTGTTTATATTCTAGAAGCCAGAATCCTGAAGAGTAAATGGGATAATTGCCCCCCAGACCTTGGAGAACCTAGATTTAGAGAAGCCAAGAATCCTAAGAAACCAGGACAGGCTAATAGGACGAGATCTTCAGAGAACACTTTCAGTTTCTTCTAAACTCTTTTCCACTGCCAGCGTGAAACTTCAACTCAGTGTGTTCAGCAGTTGCTACCCTGTGCTGTGGGATAGGCTGGGACTGGGAGAGACACCAAATAACATTTTTGGAGTCCTTCCCAGGCCCTTGCATTTGAAATGGGCCTTGTGGGACCTGGAGGGGGTGATTCCTGGGATCTAACAGCTGTGGCCTCTCTGCTTTGCTTGGCAAATTGCACCACCTTTTCTGGAGTAAACAACCTCACAGTAGGTCTGGTGCGCAGGCCCTCGGGACCCTGTGCCATCTGAATCACAGATGGCTCTTGAGCAGCAGAGCCCTGCACTGGCACATGCAGACCTGAAACTGAGATGTGCATAAGTGTTTAACACATTGACTGCCATGCTACAAAAAAAATTTTTTTTTCCTTGGTGCCACAGTGTTCTATTACGGAAATAGAATAAAAGCTTTGAAAACGATCTTTTCTAATCTAATGAAAAATTTGTTATGTTTTTATTGTTTTCTGTGTGTGAGTTATATGCAACTTGAAAAATAGTTCACATGGCTCCCAAGGCAGAGACGTGTGAATTACATATGCTTCATGAGGCCCAGGGCTCAAAACCAGCATGAGTTAAATACAACTCACATGGCAGCTAATGTGTTAATAAGCCTCGTACCCAGTCTGTGCTTAGAGCCCTTGCAGCCCTCATCCCAAGGGCATATGCATGGCAGCATGGAATGTTGGGTATACAACGCACAGAGGCAGGGGCATGCCTGGTCAAGGTGGGGGGACAAAGCAGGGGGATCAGTGCTAAAGGTCTGGTAGGGTGTCTTATTTCCCATCCTAAACCCAAGTGAATGATGCCATCAACAACAACAATGGTAACAGCAACCACTGCTCTAAATGTTTAAGTATATAAACTCACTTAATCCCCAAAACAATCCTATGAAGTAGGACTACTATTAATTGCATCTTACAGGTAAGAAATCCAAAGCACAAAGCAATTGAGTGATTTTCCCAAGATCACTCAGGAAGTAAATGGCGTAAAATGGACTTGAAACCCATTGTCTGTGCCCTTAATCACTCTGTCTTTAGCCTGGTTAACCTCAATAACACAGCGGTGGACTACGTGTCCATAAAACCAGAAAAGAGGTGCAGGACCTTGGATTCTGGTTTCTCAGCTTCCCCTGTATGTTAGTTTTCAAGGGCTGCCTTAACAAATTGCCACCAATTTGGTGGCTTAAAATAACAGAAATTTATTCTCTCACAGTTCCAAAGGCTAGAAGTCCAAAATCAAAGCATCAGCAGAGCCCTGCTCTCTCTGAGGCTCTAGAGAGGACCCTCCTTGCCTCTTCCTATCTTCTAGGAGTTACTGGCAATCTTTGACTTCCTTAGCTTATAGATGCATCTCTCCAATCTCTGCCCCCACCTTCACGTGACCATCTTCCCTGTATGTCTCTGTCCTCTGTGTGGGTTTCTGTGTCTCTTTTCCTCTTCTTGTAAGGAAAGCAGTCATTTAGATTTAGGAACCACTCTACTCCAGAATGACTTCACCTTAACTATGACATCTGTAACGACCCTATTTCCAAATAAGGTCACACTCCGAGATTCGTGATGTGCATGAAATTTGGGGGGACACAATCGCACTAGTATATTTGTAGACAAAAATGGGGTCCTCCCACTGCAAAGAGGCAAAGAAAATCTTGATTTGGACTCATCAACTCTACCTTCCCTCAAATGGATGTATTCCATTCGGCCCAGGTTAGCTTCCTCGGCCATCTCTAAACTCTTTTAGAACTCATCTTTCATTTCATCTATGCCAAGAATGCAAGCATTTAATTGGCTCACTCGTGAGCTTTGCTTGTTAAGGAGACTCCGCGTTTCCTGTTGGTGGGGCAGTATTCCATGTTTGCTACATCTCGTGACAACTTGCACAGCCTGTCTCTGCGCGGGTCTCAGAATGGTCTTTCAAAAGCACAGTCCGAATGCATCATTTCCCAAATGCTAAAATCTTTCCCAAACCCCACCCCCTCCCAGGAGCTGAGCCTGGCATGCAGTCTCCGTGACAATGTGGAATAGCCCTGTGCTTACAAGCATGAGCTCTGGAGTCAGGCTGCCTTGGCTCCAAATCCTGGCTGCCACTTACAAGCTGAGATAATATGGGTAAAGCACTTAAGCGGTGTCTGGCACGTAAGAAGTGTCTGCTGAATGTTGGCGATTATTATTATCATCACTGCTTTCCAGCCTGGGTTCCTGATCCACATTAGCTTCTTGCTATCACCCAAACACTAACAAATTTTTCAAACTCACATTATTCCCTTTTCTGGAATGCCCGTTTTCCTCTTTTTCCACTGGAAAATTCCAATTTATTTTTTAGAGCCCGGCTCAAATTCACCTTCTCGGTGATGCCTACTTCCCCCTGGCATAGATAAATTTTGCCTTCTCTTCTGAGCTCTTGCAGACCCTGAGCTTTCAATCCTCTATCTTTGTATCACCTGCCCCCCTCATCTCCGAAAGTGTCTATCACAGTGCCCGGCACATTGGTAAGTTGTCAAAAACGATGTATTAAATGAATGTACAAAATGCCGAATACTGGACAATTTTTTTCGTTCTTTCTCCTCCTCTCTCTCACCCCCACAGACTCACCATCATCCTTCAATCCACCCTACCGACCCACAACCCCTCCAGGCTAATTTACAAATAGGAAATGACATCTGCATACAGATATGTCCCAAAGGCCAGGAATGCTCTGAAGACAAGGTCAGACACATTTATTTTTTGCACCTTCTGAAATATCTGATTTTTACCTATTTCAGCTTCACTATCTAAAACTCAGGTTTCTCCCTCAAGGTCAGTGAATGCTTTGCTCACCTCTTAACTTTCTCCATGGAAAGTCTCCTTCGGCTGGCAGCCCTGCCCGAAGATCACTCCAACCTGGCTCTAAAGCACACCATGTGAAATGATTGCACACAGCCAAAGAGTCCAAATGCTTTATTTATTCCCCCATTCAACATAGAGTCTAACAAGACAGATTTGGCCCCTCTCCTCAGGGTTCTCTATTGTTGAGTGAGGAAGACATCATCGTGTGAGCAGTTACATGTTTTACAGGAGTTATTTTTTATGTTTCTCTCCTTAGATCCAGCATTAGAGTGGCACTCATGTTTTATGGGAGTTAGGAACATGCAAGGGGGTGTGGCAGTGTACAGCATACGTGTGTCATCAGTTTGGGGGGAGACAGGGAAGTCTCCATGAGGAAGTGATGTTTACTCAGAGATCTTGAAGAATGATGAGGAGTTATCCAGAAGAGCAAGGAGAAGAGTGCTCTAGGCAGAGAGAACATCACATGCAAAGGCCCCGAGGTAGGAGAGACAGGTTCTTTATACTGAAGAGCCGATACAACCGGTGTGGCTGGAGCACGGCAAAGCAATGGGGCTGAAGTAGGCAAAGGCCTTGTTACAAAGACAGTGTGACCCAAGGCAAAGGTTTTAAACCTTATCCAAAGAACAAAAAAAAAAAAAGCCTCTGAAGGGCTGTAAGTAGGGAAATGAGGTGTTTTGATTTGGTTTTAGGAGGTTCCTCTGGCTATGGAGTAGAAAATGGGTTGGGGATGGGAAGGAAATGAGTCAGGAAGCTGCTGCAGAAGTCCAGCCTCCTCCTAATGACATCCCATAAACTTGAATTCCGGTACCCTCTCCCGACTGGGAGAGAAGGCAGAGATGCCGGCACATCAGGAGAATGAACGAAAGTGCTTAGCCCACCTGTTCTCCATCCATGCGTATGCTGGGGACCGTCATCTAACACATCAAACAGGAAACCTGGCTGAAGGTGTCAGCAGTGGCTATGCTTCCACTCCTCACCTCCTCTCTCTGCTCGCCTTCCTTGCCCCACTGCTCGCTGGGACTATACTGGGCTCTTACCTGCCACTGGTGGAGGATGCTGGTGGTCCCCCCAAATCCACGCTGCCTTTCTCCACAGGACTAGAATCAAAGCCATGCATGTGGCTGCCCGGCTGTGCTGCACTTGCCTGCTTCCCTTGCAGCTAGGTGAGGTCACGGATGAAGCTTTTCATCAATGCGATGTATTGTGCCCAGGGTCACGTGTTGCCTGCGGCTCCCACAGTGAGCACTGGCCTCCTCCGGACTCTCTTCCCTGATGCTTGTGATTCAGCTTTGGCCATCGAGGCAGTGAACGGCAAAGCACTGGAGAATGGCAGAGGCTTGGGATGGAAGGAATTGGGTACTCCAGGAAGTGGACGGCACTGCCCACTGTCCAGGTATGCTTACCTGGGACCTGAGAGACAAATAAACTCCTTTGCTCTTTATTTCACTGAAGTGGGATCTTTTAGTAATAACAGCTCATGACACCCTCGTTCCCTTCTGCCCAACTTGTCTAACCCAGGAAAATGCCCCCTTTCTGCTTCCTACGCATTTATCCAATTGTTCTTCCACACACGCACAAAGAAATGTCACAACGCCCGTGCTTTTCACAACTAGTCACTAGGCAGTTTAGTTTTCTTTTGTTCCCCTATTTAAAAGGAAAAAGCCATTATAAATACTAGAGAAAAGGCATAAAATGCAGACAGGCAAGAAGAAGACAAGAAAAATTATTCATAATTTCATCAAAATATGCAATTATTAATTGGATGGCTCATTCTGTATTATATTTGTGACCGCTTTTAATGAAACAATATTGTGAACATCTTTTCATAGCAAGAAATTTATTTTAGGTCTGGCACTATGGCTCATGCTTGTAATCCTGGCACTCTGGGAGGCTGAAGTGAGATCACTTGAGGTCAGGAGTTCGAGACCAGCCTGAGCAAGAGCAAGACCCTGTCTCAACTAAAAATACAAGAAATTAGTCAAGTGTGGTGGTGCACACCTGTAGTCCCAGCTATTCAGGAGGCTGAGGCAGGAGGATCGCTTTAGCCCAGGACTTTGAGGATGCTGTGACCTAGGCTGATGCCATGACACTCTAACCCAGGTGACAGAGGGAGAGTATCTCAAAAAAAGAAAAAAAGAAAGAAATTTATTTTTACAACAGAATTTTAATGGACGCATAGTATGCCATTGAATCTGCCATAGTTTAGTCATCCACTCTCCAACTTTTGAAAATTTATGTCATTTCCAGTTTGGTTTTTTATTAAAAACAAGGCTGAAATGAAGATCCTTCCATATCCTTTTTTATTTCTTTGGCATAAATTGCTGAAAGTAGAATTGCTGGGGAAAGGAGATACATAATTCACAGCTTTTGATATATATTGCTAACTTGTCACTGAGAAACTGTAAACCGATTTAAGGCAGGTTGGCTTTCTAATTATTGCTGTACTATACTGTACTGTGTATTTGGGGGGAAAACTCAGGCTTCACAGGCCCCTCACTGTCCTGGGACCCATAATGTGTCCTTGGGCAGGTGCTGAGCCTCCTTCCTCGCAGGCTCCCAGGCAGTGGTCCACTAATGCCACTGGCTGTGCCTGATATGGGAGAAACATTTGTAAGGCAAGAAAAACCCATAATTTCTGTTCTTTTTTTAAAAGGCAGCTTCTTGAGACTCTCTGAACAGGGCAATTTCCATTTTCTGAGAACTCAATAACCTTGTCCAATATACAGGAAAAAAATCAAACCAAATTCAAACTCCTTAGGGGACTCCTCTGATCTCTGCAAAGATTTAATGGCAGAGTGGAAGTAAGGTCTTAAAACTGCTTTAATGACTTATCCACACAGCATATCGTGTATTTGCCTCACGTGACGCAGTGAAGCAATTCTGCCTGCCCAGATTAACGCAGGAGCGCCCCTTGGTGATATCCTTGCCTTTGTTGTCTTTTCTTTTTTTTCCAAAGTCGCTCACACAGTCCGAAAGTTGCTTACATAGTCACAAAGTTGGATCAAAACAACTCTATCCAACACCCTGTAATGCTAACGGGTCTCCTCGTTCAGGATACATTGGTGAAGATTTTCTTTGTCTGCATTTGTTCTTTGAACAACATAATTTGTTCTTCGAGCTGCAATCATTCTGAAACCTAGAGATCACAGTTTTGAATATGGAGCTTATTCTTGGAATCTTCTCATCCGTCTTTTCCTAGTCCTCTTTTAAAGATGGGCCCACAGATTCCTAATGTTTCCTTTCAGTTCCTTAACCTCCCCAGAAGTCAACCTTCAGGTCTTAAGGCCACTGTTATTTGGGAAGTGGCCAAAGGAAGGGCCGTAGCAGGCGGGCAGTGTGATACATACGCACCCGACAGGCCTTATTTCCTTGCCCGCACGTTGACGGCACCGGTCTCTTTCTCCCTGTGTACCCACAGGTGTATGGCACAGACAGGCAGTGCGGTGGCCTCAGCAAGAGAGCCATTTCCGGGGGTCCTCAGAGTTGCCTCAATCGTGTGGAAAGGTGTTTACTTTTTTCAGCTTGGGGCATGGTCTATTGAAAAGAAACAGACTTGCAGTTAAGACTCTTGACCGTCATGGGCCTCAGAGGACATAGATGTTACACTGGGGGCAGCAATTCTAGTATTTTTAGAGTAGAAGGAAAAAGATGAACGGGAAAATGTGATTCTTACAGTGTGGGACTATAAGTAAGAGGCAATACCGTGAAGAACAGTTGTGCCCTCTCTCCCTTAGCCTGTGTGTGCTGGGGGTTCCTTGCAATCCCAGCTAAGATGTGGCCGCTGTGGCTACTCGGGTCTCCATGCCACGCCACAAACCTCTGGCGCTGGCAACCACCCCCAGCTCTGCTGCCGCAATCCTGCGGTTCCTAATTTAAACTCCCTTGCAGGGGACCCTCATTGACCCTGCTCATTTTTTTCCATCTCTTGTATCCGTCAAGTTGGAGTCTGTGGGCCTTGGGCTGGGCCTCCCCCTGGTCTGGTCGGCTGGGGCCAGGAAGTATGAGGGAGCAGAGGTTCTCACTAGGCCAACACTTCTGTCTGGGAGGGAGGCGGGAGGCTCTCCTTATTTAGGAGGTACTTGCGATTCCAGAAAGGTCTCCGTATATGGATTAACATTCTGACAGGGAGGAGAGGGAAGGAAATCTGAATAACCCAGACAACCCATGCTGAGGCCTCAACCACCCCACACAAGTTCTGCTTGTTAGATGGAGGAGGCACGAGAAAGAAGGGACGTAGAAGGAGACAGGTTTTAAGGAAACAAGAGCCTTCCCCGAGTGAGAGATTCCAGCCTTGGGTCTTGGAAACCCAGACCATTTTCACACTCAATTGCCTGTTCACCCGAAAAGCCAGGCAGCAAGCGCAGGCTCCCCACAGGAATCTCCAGACGCAAAGGGATCCCTCCTCTCGCCCGTCCCCTGCATTGTCTTCCAGAACACCTGGAGGTGCGTGCCTGGGAGGAGGGTAGATGAGAACCTGACTCACCTGAGGGGCCGGCTGGCAAGGTTTGTGCGCGGGCGGCAGGATTTTCAGCCCCCCAGGAGTGCTTGCTCTTGACGAGGCAACCCGAAAACCATCATCCTCCTCTTCCTCATCCCTTTGGCACCTCCTTTGCCACAAAGGCAGCTTACGCCTCCCTCCAGATGGGTGGGCCTGAGCTCATCTGCCCTTGACTTACGGGGCTCTGGGACGGTGAGCTGGCCGCAAAGCTGAAGGAATCCGTCAGAAACTGAGGCTCGAAATCCTTGCTGAGTGGCCAGCTTGTCTGCCAGAGGCTTCGGCACACCGTGAGTGGAGCCGGGCTGCAGGCGGTTCTGAGGGTCAAGGCCCAGGGCCAGGTGGTCGTCTGGTCCTTGTGGGCGCTTCCAGGCCACCCTCCCACCGAACAGTGCACAAGTGGATGCGGTCTGTGGCATCATCAAGGTGGGCACACCCTCTTCCCGGGGCTGGGAGCCCTGCACCTGAGCCCTCGGGGTGCCACGGCTCAGGGCCCTGGGTGGAGACCTTCCGCCCCCAGTGTGCTGCGTCCCCGCTGCTCGGCCAGCCACACTGACCTTCCACTGAGGCAGTGCGGGGCAGAGGTGGAGGCGAAGAGGCTGCGTTTTGGAATTAGACAGGCCAGGTTCAAATCCTGGCTGCGTGTGATGTGGAAGCAAATCACAACCTCTCAGCCTGTTTCCTTATCGGTAGAATTGGAAAAAATATCCTCCCTTCAGAATGGTTGCCCGGATGAAAGGAGATACCGGGTGCAAATGGCTTAGCCCAGTGCTTGATGTAGGCAGTTTGGCTGAACAAGTAGTTCTCATTCATCACTGAACCGTTTAAACACACAAACGTATCTTAGGCACTTTCTATGTGGCAGGCACTGGGCCAGGTGTTAGAATACGGAGAAATCAGACAAGTAAACAATTGTCTGTTTAATACTGCAGCACATATAAGCACTGAGTGTTGTGCAAATATATAGAAAGGACTTCTCACTCAGACTGGAGGAGGAAATCCAGGAAGGCTTCCCAGAGGAGGTAGCAGGCGCGAGCCAGGAAAAGAGGACTGGTGGGAGAAGAGAGCATTCTGGCAGAGGGAGCAGCATGTTCCAAAAGCCAGGGGGCTGAGAGCATCTCCTGTGCTGGGACCCACAAGGCCACAAGCCCTGGCAGCTGCCTAACACCACAGGAGCCAGCTGCTTTCCCTGTGACATTGAAGGCTAGCTACTGTATCTGTGCATATGATTTCTGATATAAACACACATATAATGCTATTAAGTTCAAATGCTTCCAAGCTGGTGCTTCACAGAGGAAATACTTGCTGACAGTGAACATCTGTGGCCTAGAGGAATCCAGTGCTGGTGAGGGGGATGCGGTTTTAAATTTAATAACATTTTTACTCACTCGAGGATGGTTTCTGTTCAGCCTTGCAGCCCTCAGAGCCACACTAATTTGCACGCAGCAGAGACGTTCAGGTTTGTTTTTACCCAGAGCAGAAGATAATAAATAGATGAGGATGAAAATTCTAATTGGATAAAGGTAGTTCGGCTGAAGGAGAAAACAAAAATAAAAGCCCTTATGAACTACCCAGCTTACTGTGCTGCTGAGTGACGCATCCAGCCGGAGCGGCCCCGATGGTCATTCAGGATAACAGACAGGCCGGTGTTGCAGTGACTCACCTTTGCAACAGCCAGGTCAGGACTAGAGGTTAAGAGATTCATTTTAATTTAATAAACCATCTGTAGGAAATGCAAGGTTTTCAGTTTGGTGTCTTTGGCCTCTCTGTGTAAATATTTCTACATCAAGGTCCGGGCACATCTCTAATTAAAATCTAAATTGTATTCAAAACTCACGTCCAAAGAATGCTATTGTGTTCTGCAAAGGCCTAGCCCACTGAATTGTGAGTTAATATTTGAAGGTTCTTTAACTCTTCCCTCTCCAATGCACCATTTTCCATTTTCACCTGGTGGCAGGAACCTTGCTATGAATAGAACTAGGTCTCATTTCTCCTCCCAGCAGATATAACTGACACTTGACAAAAATAGTCGGAAATCTTCAAATGATTCAACCCATCGGCAGCATAACAATAGCTTAGAAATACACTGGCTTTTTAGACACGGCTCTTACATGTCAGAGAATGGCGGGTGGAGAGTGCACCATTTAGCCAATTAAGTCTGCATATAGAATACTAACTCCAGGGCTCCCCTGTCCACCCCGGCAGTTCTTAACCCTGGATGCACATAAAAATCACCTGGAAAAGATAAAAGTGCACCAAGGAGATGGAGTAACTAAAAGCAATGATTACCCAGAATTATTCATCAATTGCAATTGATGCAATTTGAATAAATTCTGCAGATTAGTGAGTAGTATTGTATCAGTGTTAATATCCTAGCATTGATAATGGCACTGTGGTTATGTAAGATGTTAATATTTGGAAAACCTGGGGGAAGGATATATGGGACTGCTTTGTACTATTTCGCATCTTTTTTTGGAAGTTTGAAATTATTTCAAAATGAAAAGTTTAAAAAAATTTTAAAAAAGAAGTAATCGGGAAAAATACTACCCAGGAAGCCTTCAAAAAATAGCAATGCCTAGGGCCCACCTAAGACCAATTAAATCAAATCTCTGAGTATGGAACCTGCGTCTCAGTATTTGTAAAGCCTCTTTGGTGATCGTAACGTGTAGCTAAAATTGAGAACAGCGTTCTAGTGAGGTTAGGGGTAAGGAACAGATTCTGATCCCAGTGTTCCCAATTTTATCACATCCTGCTCTGTGACTTCAGGCAGGTCACTTAACCCTCACTCTGCCTCGTGGTCTTATCTGTAAAATGAAGATGCGTGGCTGTACCTGAGGATATTGATAGAGTGACAGTAAGAGGGAGAGTGCAGGTAGAAAACTACTTTATATAAATTTAAGAACTATAAAAACACGAGGTGTCAGTGAGTCATTTCTTCTGAAGAAAACCTTCAACACTTAAGAGCCCCGGTGACCTTTAGAACACAATGACATGCTGGTAAATTAAGGAGGGTGGCCCAGTGTTCAAAAAATGAGCACTTCCATTTTAACCTGGGCCTCCTTTCCTTGAGTCATCTCAACCGACCTTGCATTCCAGTGACTGGGACTTCTGTCCTTGGACCACACACCATCAGATCTCACAGCCTAGGTTCTTCCTTTTCTACCTTGCCTTATCACCCAAAGAATACATGGTGATCTCTACTTATTAAAAAGAACTACCTTCTATGTTTTTGTCCCTCTCACCCATCTATAATAGTGGTTCTTAAACTGTAGCCTGCATTAGAATCACCAGAAAGGCTTCTGAAAATGCATACTACACAGAAATGTTCATAGCAGCAATATTCCTACTATGGCTTGAATGTTCCCTCCAAAACTCATGTTGAAATTTAATCCCCAATGTGGCTGTGTTCAGAGGTGGGGGACTTTAAGAAGTGACTGCACCATGAGGGGTCTGCCCTCATGAATGGATTAATCTATCCATAGATTGGTGGATTAATGGATTATCATGAGCGGGGACCTGGTGGATTTATAAAAACAGGAAGAGAGACCTGAGCTAGCACATCAGCACACAGGCAGCCTCCTTGCCATGTGATGATACACTGCGCCATCTTGGGACTGTTCAGAGAGTCGCCACCAGCAAGAAGGCTCTTACCAGATGAGGCCCCTCAACCTTGGACTTCTCAGCTCCATAACTATAAGTAATCAATTCCTCTTCTTTATAAATTACCCACTTTCAGATATTATGTCATAAAACAACAGAAAACAGACTAAGACAATTCCTAGTAGCCAAAGGTGGAAACAACCCAAATGTCCATTAACTTGTGAATAGATAAACAAAGCACAGTATATCCGGATAATGGAATATTTGGCCATAAAAAGGAAGTGGCCAGGCACAGTGGCTCACGCCTGTAATCCTAGCATTCTGGGAGGCCGAGGCGGGTGGATCGCTCGAGGTCAGCAGTTTGAGATCAGCCTGAGCAAGAGCGAGACCCCGTCTCTACTAAAATATAGAAAGAAATGATCTGGACAACTAAAAAAATATGTATAGAAAATATTAGCTGGGCATGGTGGCGCGTGCCTGTAGTCCCAGCTACTCAGGAGGCTGAGGCAGTAGGATCGCTTGAGCCCAGGAGTTTGAGGTTGCCGTGAGCTAGGCTGACGCCACGGCACTCTAGCCCGGGCAACAGGGTGAGACTCTGCCCCCCAAAAAAAGGAATGAAGTACTGATACATGCTGCAACATGCATGAACACTGACAACATTACGCTCAGTGAAAGAAGCCAGACACAAAAGGCCCATATTGTATGTTTCCATTTCTATGAAATGTCCAGAGTAGGCAAATCTATGGAGACAGAAAGTAGGTTAGTAGTTGTGTAGGGCCAGGGACATGGGGGGACAGGATGTGATGGCTAAAGGGTACAAGGTTTTTTTATGAAGTAATAAAAATGTTTTAAAATCAGTTGTGTTGATGGTTGCACAAATGTGTGGATATACTAAAAACCATTGAATTGTATGTTTTCAGTGGGTGAATCATATGGTATGTGAATTACATCTCAATAAAGTTGTCAAACATTTATTTAAAAGTGTATATACTTCTCAAAAAACAAAACAAAAAAACCCACATATTGCTGAGCCCTAACCCTGGAGTTTCTGATTCAGTAGATCTAAGGTGGGACCCAAGAATTTGCATACATGAATGCATTTGCTTACTTATTTACGTAAGAGATGGGGTGTTCCAGTGATCCTACTGCCTCAGCTTCCAGTGTAGCTAGGACTACAGGCTTTAGCCACTGTGCCAAGCCTGAAAATTTGCATTTCTAACCAGTTTCCAGGTGATTCTGATGCTGCAAGTTCTGAGGACCACACTTTGAGAACCACTGCTCTACAATATTTTTAGTCTGATTGCCTAATACAATTCAGGAGGGCTCTGTTCATGTCCTCTGGGTTTCTGGAGACCCCCATTTCTGTTTTTATTTTCTTTCACTGGGCTGGTGACACCCAGCATGAGGAAGTGAATGTCTTCTGATGTATCTGTTATAAGGGCTGCAGACACCCAGTGCAAGACACACCCATGAAGACAGGCTTGATATCGTCAAGCGGTTTCTCAGGGAGTTGATAAGAATTCCTCACGGCATTTAATAGGACTGGCTTGGACACACAAAAAAATATGAGTTCTTTCCAAACCTGAGCATTCTTCATCTTAGACTGTGATTAGACTTAGATTCTTCACACTTATTCTTCAACTGAGAGCACCTCATTAGCTATCTTGTATCAAAATCCTTAATCCTGTTATAATATGCACACTTATTATCCCCCAAATTCCCTTCTGTTATACAAATGTATTCCAAAGAAGCAATGATGTATGTGTGCAAAGATTTAACTGTAAGGACATTCGTCATGAATGTGTTGAAAAGCAAAAATTTAGAAACCACTTAAATGTCTAATCATAGGAGATTAAATAAAATATGACTTATCTGTTGCATGTCATTTTCTGAATAAACTTATTTTAGAACTGTTTTAGACTCACAGAATCATTGTGAAGCTAGCACAGAGTTTCCATATATCCCACATCCAGTTTCCCCTATTATTAACCTCTTACACCTATGGTACATTTGGCATAATTAATGAACCAAGCTGATAAATTATGATTAACTAAACCCCATGCTTTGTTCAGATTTCCTTACTTTTTACCTAATGTCCTATTTGTGTTCCAGGATGTCATCTAGGTTACACATTACATTTTGTTATCATGTCTCCTTAAGCTCCTCATGGCTGTGATCGTTTATCAAATTTTCCTTGTTTTCAATGACCTTGAGAATTTTGAAAAATACTGATCAGGTATCTTGGAGAATGTCTCTCAACTTGGATTTCTCATGATTAACCAGGGTATGTGTGTTTGGGGAAAGAAGACCACAGAGATAAGAGCCATTCTCATCCCATCGTGTCACGGATACGTACTATCAATATGACTTATCGCTGTTGTTGACTTTGATCATTTGGCGGAGTTACTGTTTTTCAGATTTTTCAACTGTATAGTTACTTTCTTTTTTGCTCTTTTCATACTGTACTTTTTGGAAGAAAGTCACTATGCACAGCCCACACTTAAGGAGTGAGGAGTTATGTTCCACCTTCTTAGGGGCAGAACAGCTAAATAAATTATTTTGAATTCTTCTGCACAGGAAATTTGTCTCTTCTCCCACATTTATTTATTCAATCATTTATATCAGCAGACTCATGAATATGTATTTTATATATTGGGTTATAATTCAGTATTATTTTATTTTTCCTGCTCAAATTCTTTCAGTTTTGGCCATTGGGGGCTCTTTCAGTTGGCTTCTGTACCTCTGTGGCATATTTCCATTTTGTGGTTGTGTGTGTGTTGTGTGTGTGTGTGTGGTTGTGTGTGTGTGTTGTGTGTGTGTCATACTTTCTTACGTCCTGGCACTACAAGATGCTCCAGGCTCATCTTGCATATTTCTTGCCACAGTTCTAGAATCAGCCATTTCTCCAATTCGTTGATTTTATTGGAGAACAGTATTAGAAACCGTGATCTGGGCACTAGGTGTGCTCATCACTACTGGGGTGTGTTCAATGGAATTTTAATATGTCATTGAACATTGTGTTGTAATAGGTTGCTTAATGTCTACTAAATGTTAAGAGAAAAAAGTAGTTTACAAAACAGTATGATCTCATAGATTTTTTCATAGATATGGAAGAATATATACTTAAATACTATTAATAACAATGGTTATCTCTGGACATGCAGTGATAAGTAATTTTTATTTTCTTTGTTTTGCATAACTACAATTTTAAAGTTTCTATAACAAGCATGCATCCATGAATAATATGAAAAGAAAATGATTTTGGGAAGCTCCTATACATGACTGACCCCAGGTCACAGAGGTACTTATCAACAGAGCTGGGATTAGAGTCCAAAGTCAGAAGATTCTACTCCAGGCTTGTTCCCACAGCACTGGGTCCACCCAGGGAGCAGATATATACTGAAGGGGGTGGGTTAGTCCTCTGAGAGCACTTGCCACTGAGAAGACTATGGTACAACCTCCTCCCCAAATAAATGAATAATAAAAACAGTACTAAATTGTAAAATGCAAAATTTACATAAATGCTGAAATAAAAATATCTTTCTGAATTTTTAAAAATTGCAAAATGCTGGAGATGTCTAGTAGATCTAAATATTTCACACTTTTAAAACTGTCATTGCTTGGTTGGACAAGCATTCTTGAGTCATAGCACTAATGTGGGCACGCTGGTACAGGGTCAGGCCCCCAATCCTGCCGGCTGAGCTCCTCTGATTCCCACGGATGCTAGAGACAGTGAGCAACAGCTCCCACCTGCAGAGAAAATCTCTGAACAACAATGCTATAGGTAGGCAGATCAATAGAGGCTGTACTATTCTTTGCGAGGGCTGGAAATAGTCTAGTTTTTAGTGGAATTCAGACAAAAGGACTCCAAATGTGCTTGTCCAGGATCCATACCTGTAGGCTGCTTCTTAACGCAAAGCATGATGGAACTTTTTTATAAATTTTATAGCTAGCAGGGCGTGCATGCTTGTAATCCCAGGGACTCAGGACACTGAGGCGGGAGGATCACCTGAGCCCAGGAGTTGAGGCTGCAGCGAGCCATAACCTATCTATGATTGTGCCACTGCACTCCGGCCTGGGTGACAGAGCGAGACTCTGTCTCTGAAAAAATACATAGCTAAACATCTCACTGGATATTCCATTGTACCTATGAGATCAGTTAAAACAAAGCAACATACCCCACATTGGTACGGAAGCAGGTCCTCGTGTTATTGATTCACCTGTTGGTAATGTATACAGTCAGATCTCTTGCAAGACGTTATGCAGGAGTTGGTTTAGTTTATATGTTTGTTGTTTGTTTGCTTATATATATACACATATTTCCATACAAGGATGTTTATGGCAGCCATATTCACAATAGCCCCAACCTGGAAACAAACGTCCAACAACAGGAAAATGGATAAATAATATGTGGTATAATCATTCCCTCAACCAGGGTTACGCACGTGTCTGCATTCAGCCAGGAGCTTGGCTGGGCCTGGCACATCTAAGACGACTTCCTTCATAGGTCTCTCATCTCACTGGGTGGCTGGAAACGGCTGGTAGCTGGCTGAGCCTCTCCCTCCATGTGGTCTCACACAGGTCAGTAGTCTAGCCAAAATCTCAAGAGCAGCCATTGGTTTTATTAGTGATAATTTTTTCTTGGACACTTACTATGTCCCAGACGCATATTATATTATCTCATTTAATCCTCAAAAAGCTATTGGAGGTAGACATTATTATTACATTTGACAGTAGACTAGTATGAAGCCCAGAAAGAACAAACATCATGTCCAAATTCAATGGCTAAGTAATCGGCAGGGACCAATTCATCAGTAGTAAGAGGTAGAGCTGTAGTTCCAATCTAGATCTGCTGCATTCCAAAGGGCCTAACAATATTGCCAATATGCTGTTGACCAGTGGCCAAGGGTAGCACTGATTTGATTTCCAAGGTATGAGAGTGGTTCCCCAAACAGAGAGACAAACAAATATGTCTTGGGGACCCTCATTCCCAGGACTGAATACATTCCCTAAAACTAGGTGCTTGCTGCTCTGTGGCTGTGCAAAGCCCATCTTGGTGGGGCTTTTGCCACCTTCTACACTCAGCCAGAGAATCTACCTTCCAAACTCAACTTTTTTCTCCCACTATAAACTCCTGACCTAGCTGAGTATTAGGCAGTGGGCTGTTGCAGGTACATTTTAGTGCGAATGACTAGAAGTCTCAATCCTGTCAGGGCTATACGCCTTTTAAAAGAAACTCTCACGGACCCAAATGGATGTATAATTGGTAGGATATATCTGTTCATTCACCAAATATTTGTTGAGTGTTCACTATGTGCCTTTTTTGTTCTAGGAACAGGGATACAGCCATGAACAAAGATGACACTCTGGTCTCAATCAAGGAGCTTACTTTGTTTGGCAGGTTCAGGGGAGGAGAGGGGAGGAGCATGCAGAAAGACTGAAAACAATGCCACATGGTGGCAAGTGCAGTGAAGGAGAATAAAAGAATGGAGTATGGCTAGGTGATTAAGAGGGTGCTATTTTCCATTGGCTGGTCAGAGAAAGCTTCTCATAAAATGATACTTATGAGCCATGCAGGTACCCCACAGTCAAGAACTCCAGGCAGGCTGGGTGCAGTGGCTCACACTTGTAATCCCAGCACTTTGATAGGCCGAAGTAGGAAGATAGCTTGAGGCCAGCAGTTCAAGACCAGCCTGGGCAACATAGTAAGACCCTGTCTCTTATGAAAAATTTTTAAAAATCAGCTGGGTATGGTGGCATGCACCTGTAATCCCAGCTACTCAAGAGGATGAGGCAGGAGGAATGCAGCAGCCCAGGAGTTCGAGGATGCAGTGAGCTATGATCCTATGATTGAGCCACTGTACTCTAGCCTGGGCAGTATCGTGAGACCCTGTCTGTCTAAAAACATAAATAGACAGATAGATGGAACTCCAAGAAGAAGACACAGCAGAGTCCATTGTAACTGAAATAGAGTGAAGGAAGAGTAGTAGATGAGGTCAGAGACACAGTAAGACATAGGGCCTTGTAGGCCACAGAAAAAACACTAGATTTTACAGTAGTCCTCACTTGTCTATAGGGGAATATGTTCCAATACCCCCAGTGAATGTCTGAAACCATGGATAGTACGGAACACGATTGCCATCAGTTGGATTTCATTTCTGTTCATGTCTTCCACGCACAAATGTTATGTCTTTTTCATGTTAACTAAGCTCTTATCACGCACTGCGACCGTAACTTGTGCAGTTCAAAGTGTGACAGCAAAACTAACATGCATTTCTTTTTCCTTCTTCACAATTTCACAGATAGATTTGTTTTTACTGTAGATCTTGGCAATTTCAGCATATGATTTTTTTTTTTTATTAAGTCAAGAACTTTTACCTTTTCACTTAAAGGAAGCACTTTACCACTTCTTATGTGGCATCTCTGAATTGCCAGCATCACTGCTCTTGCACGTTGGGGCCATTATAAGTAAAATAAAGGCAACCTGAACACGAGTACTGCGACACCATGACAGTCGATCTGATAACCAAGAAGGCTACGAAGTGACTACGGGGTGGGGAGCAGACAGTGTGGACACGCTGGGTGAGGGGGGGATTCACATCCCAGGTAGGATGGGAATGAGATGGTGGGAGATTTTGTCAGGCTACTCAGAACTTGAAACTTATAAATTATTTCTGGAATTTTCCATTTAATATTTTCAGACCACAGTTGACCACAGGTAACTGAAACCTTGGAAAGTGAAACCGCAGATAAGAGGGACTACAGTATTTGAAGTGAGACAGGAAGCCATTGGTTCTCAGCATGACCCAGTTGATGATGTAAAAGGATCAGTTTGGTCGCTGTGTGAGGGGAAGGGCAGAAGCGAGGAGACCGGTTAAGAGGTTGCTGCAATAGTCCAGGGAATGATGGCTTGGATCAGAGTGGACACTGCAGTCAAAATGGTGATAAGAAGTTGGCTTCTGGATATATTTCACAGGAGGGGCTGGCTGGATTTGCTAATAGATTGGATGTAAGATGTAAGAGACAAGTCAAGAATGTCTCCAAGGTTTCTGGCCTGATAAACCAAAACAATGGAGATATTTACTGAGATGGGGGAAAAAAAGAAGGGAAGATTTTTTTTGCAGGGGGGAAGTTAAGAGTCCATTTTGGGATATGTTAACTATGAGATGCTCGTTAGACATCCAGGTAGAGATGTTGAATACAGACTGCAGAGAAGTTGGGCTAGAGACACAAATTTGAGAGTAATTACTGCACAGATGGTATTTTATGCCATAAAACTAGATGAGATCACCCACAGAGTGAATGTTGATAGGAAAGTCCAAGGGTTGAGCCCTTAAAGGCCCCTCATGTTTAGAAGTCAAGAATATAGGGAGCAACCAGAAAAGGAGATATGGAAAGAAGAGAGTTCCCTTAAAGTTAAGCAAAAAAGTGTTTCAAGAAGGTGGGAAAGTCAAGTTCTACTGGTAGACTGATTAGGATGGGCCCCAAGAATCGATCTTGGATATGGCAATGCAGAAGTCAGTAGTGACTAGACAAGGGCTGTTTTGGTGGAGTGACAAGACCAACAATTTGAGTGGCTTAAAAGAGAAAGGGTGATCTGCCAGCGCCTGCCCTCCCATTGCAACCTAACAGAGTAACACTCAGTTTAACACTCAGAAGTGCTGGGTTTACTCTTTGTGTTGGAGAAAATGTTCATAGCAACACCCCAGGTAGGCTCCCCAAGGAAGAGCACTGAAAGACTTTCACCATTCCAGTGAAGATGCAGATCACTGATTGCATTGAAAAAAGCTGGTAACTGCTGCTGGCTGTGAGCCTCGCTTCAGTGAAAGTCCCATCACAACGATGTGGGGGACAGAACGGCCTGGGGACCAAAGGAAGTGCTTCCTGGAGAAGAAAGGTGGGTGAGCAACAGAAGACGGTTCACGAACACAGCTGCTAAGGTGGGCATCATGCCTAATGGTGCGGGCAAACACCTGGGCGCCTTGGCTGAATACTGTATCTCTAGTACTGAGAACAGTAGGTGATGAAGGGGTGAAGCCCCCTCTCCTTCCACAAAAGACGATTCTACCTATTTACACCCTACATCTCTGTGCAAGTTTCTCCTCTCTTCTTCCACACACACTTTTCCTCCTTGCTCTGTGTCCTGGGAGACCACAGTTTACATTTACAGGCGACTTGCCCTCTGGCTTTGGGTTGGGTAGGGTCAATGGGGACCACAGGCAGGAGTCTAGAAAGGCAGGCAGGCAGGTCCTGGTATTTATTCTCCTGGCTTCTTCCCTGTGGTCACCTCAGGCTGGCTGCGTATCTCAATTGAAGGTCACAAAGCAGATGTTTACCCTCCTCTCTCCTTCCAGGTTTTGGTAACCAACCACTCTCACCCCCTTGGGGCCAGCGGTGGTTACACATCTATTCCTAAGCCTCGGGGTACAGGACTCTATGGTTTCCTCACCCTGCCCTCCCTATGTAAATAATCCTTTCAGTAAATCCCATAAAATCATCCTCATTTGTGTGTGCCATCTGTTTCCTGCTGGAACTCGGATAGAATCCCTATCTGTAAACGGTGATTTTAATAACTCTCTGAATTCCACTAGAGCCTCGTTGCTCAAATGAGGCCAGAGGCCGGCAGCATCACCATCTCGTGGGAGCTTGTTAGAAATGCACAATCTCAGGCCCCACCCCTGACCTACTAAATCAGAATCTGAACTTTTAAAAGACCCCCTGGATGGGTATATGCATACACAAAGAGTGCAATGCGTACCACCCAAAAGATGGACATATTTGAAACTCAGACTTGGGGGTGCAAGGGCAACATACGTAATCTAAACATCTGTACCCCCATAATATGCTGAAATAAAAAAAAAAAGATCCCCTGGTGATTCCTATGCACGTTAAAATCTAAGCAGCATTGCACTGGAGTATTTTGTTTCACTGGAGCTCCTTGGGGTGCAAAACACCCCAAAACTCAGACCACCTCAGGAAGGCAATGAGATCTTACTACACCTCAGGCAGTGCAGGAGACAGACTCATAAAGAAATTTAAGACCCATGAGCAGGTTAAACCTCATGGAGACAAGAACCAGAGGGTCCGTCTAAATCTGAGAGATCAACAACTAGACTCGGCAGGTCTTTGCCTGACGGCCTTAACTCACTACTCTCCATGCATTGCTTCTGGTCCCAAGACCAGTTGGGTCCCTTACCCTTTCATCTTTTTGCCAGTTCTTTTTCACTTCCAGCTCTAACTCCTAATCTGAGCTCTTTCTGCCCATCACGTGCTCCCTGGTCTATCGCACAACCTTCCCGTTTTGATCACTACCTGCATTTCAGTTTCTGAGAGTAAGAAAGTTATCGCTCAATTCGTCCCTGTTTGGGCAGCGCTTTTTGCATCAGCCTCCCTCACAGGCTAATGGGTTAGCAGCCCATTCCCAACTGAGCAGGCGCTGGGTAACGTGGCATAAAACACATCTGCCTGGGCCGTCTAGTCAGCCGGGGCTGTGGAAGAAAATCACACATGTCTAGTTAAAGTGGTCTTAAAAGACACGAAACAGGGCTTCAGACCTTGGTTGCAGGCTCTCTCCCCTTTACCTACACCACTACCTCACCTCCCTCCCCCCCCACCCCTTCCAGGAACATCTGCAGCCTCTGGCAGTCTGACAGTCATAGAGATGACTTTTTATGTTCAGCATATTTCAAATGTTGTGTAACAAAATTAATTACATTTAATTAAACTTAATTTTTTATAGCCCCAAACAAATCTAAAATGCCATGTTGAGCTTATGAGATGGCAGTCCTCCAAAGGTTCTGCTGCTGGGCGCATCTATCAGAGACTTATGTAACTTTAGGGATCATTTTACATGAGTCTGATGAATGGCCTCTCAGCCTTGGTTAAACACAAAACAAGAACTATTCTCTGAGTCCTAGACCAAGCGATTACCTATGTCCTCCCCACTTCCTGCATCCCAGCAACACCCCCCTCACCCGATCATCTTTCCTCTTTCCACCCACTTTTTTCACGGTGCACTGAAATTAGGAGTCTGCTTCTCTTTCCCCCGTGCCCCCACTATGTGGTAGCAGGAGAGGGAAATGTCTGCATTTCGCACAAGTACAGGGTCTGGCCTACGGTAGTGGCTGAGTTTACGTGAATGAATGACTGCTCTTGCTCATTGGTCACGTGCTTCTCTCCCCTTGGGTATTAGTCTGGTTTCACTGTGATTTCTCGTTCCACGGGTTGCAGAGGTGGCTGCAGGTCTACTTTCCTGTCTTCTCGCCTTGGGCCCAGACGGAGGAGTGTCCTCTCTGGTCCATGCTGGTCTGAAGGAGGAAGGCAGGAGTGCACGAGGGCTGATGCGAACATCGATGCATCCTAAAGCCTCCGTGCAGAACCAGCGCAGTCATTCCACATTCCAGGGGCTGAACAAGGGCACGTGGCCAAGCCCAGCAAAAGCGGGGTGTTAAGAACATGCTTCCCAAAGGGAGAGAGGGGGCGGGAGAGAATATTTGCTCAACAAAATACAATCTGACACGTGTTGTTACATGAGTTTTCTACCAGCAAATTAAAAGCCCCTACACCACACACGTTCAGATCCATTTAGTTCCAAACTAGTTGATGCAAAAAATTACTGGCCCATGACATAACTGGGAAGTTCAAGGAATAGATTAAGTTGAAGCCCAGGGGCTCAAACAATGCCACCGGGGCTCTTTCTCCATCTCATCGCTCTGCTCACCTTACTGTGTGATCTTATTCTCCCCAATCTCTCAAAGGCAGCTCCCCCTGTGGCTGGAGAAAATGGCTGTCAAAGGCCCCAAATCCACATCCTCCCTTCTTACTAAATCCCCATGGGTAAGACATTTCTCGCTCATTCTCTGCATATCACTCACAGGGAAGGAGTTTAATTGTCTTTGAGTATTATATCCACCCCAGGCCCGTCTTTGTGTTTAGGAGATGGGCAACAATGGCTGTCTAGATTTGGACCATGCACTGTTCCTTGATGTCAGAGATGGAAGGGCCTCTAACCACCACAAACACGACAAAACAGGAAGCCAAAATGGTAGCTAATTTAGTCCACTTAAATATATGTTTGTTACCTGAATTTTCTATTAGCACTATCCTGATGTTTTAACTAGACTTCAAAAATCAGCACTCTAAAATCCCCTACAATGCACTTATTCGTCAGGAACCATTCAGTTCCACAGAAACAGTACAACTCAAACTAGTTTATCAACCAAAGGTCTTGTGATATATTTATTCAATGTTTACATATTGGAAGTAAACTGCCTCAATTCCTTATTTGGGTCAGGAGAAACGATCTAAAACTGCACAGAGTACATTCAATGGCAAACCTTCAGTTTACACAGTCTTGCATCTTCATGCCCTTTGAAAATATTCAAGACCAAGACAGCCTATATCAGAAACTAATTTTAAAATCTTTCCAGGTTGTTATATAGCAAATTCCTTTCCCACCTATTTTCCTTTTCTTCCTTATTATAGCCATTTCATCTAGTTCTCATTCCCGTCATTCTATATCCTTCCTACCAGAGGTGATATAGCAATGTGCTATAACAGACTTCTAAAAATTATCTTGGTTTATAAACATCCACCATTGATTCCCTAAGCTAATTATAGGGCAGGTGCTATGTTTGGCTCTGGGGATATACAGGGTGGATGAAACAGTCCTTTTGCTCTCAAGAGACTTGTCAAACAGAAGGGGCAACAGGCTTATAAACAAGTGTCTGTAACAGCACGTGATAAGCACTGTAACAGGAATATAACAGCTGGAGAGAAGCATGCTCAGATCTGTGTGCACCATGAAGGGAATTCTGACCACCGTGGGAGGGGCTGGGTTGGAGAAATGTGAGACCAGAGAAGTACAGTGACCGGCCAGGAGATCCTGCAGGAGTCTGGGCAGGTCATGATGAGATGCTGAACTACGACAGAGGAAGAAGCTATGAGAACAGAGAATAATGAGGAAGAGTAATCATCAAAGAGGAATCAATAGAATGAGTAAAGCGAAGTGGGAAAACCAAGAAGCTGAGGAGTCATCAAATTTCTCATTTTGATGGCAAGATGACGTTGGCGCTGGCTCCTGAGGATGCTGAATACAGCAGGAGGAGAAACTTTTCGGAGGCAAATCCGGAGTTAGGCTGAGCTGGGAGTGTCTGAGGTATCCAGGTGTAATGCCATCAATTCTCGTCCTTGGACTTATGATTGACTTGCACCTGCTGCTGAAAATTCTTTTTGTTTGTTCACAGAGAGGGGAAGCAGGAAAGGGACAGAATAATGAGAGGATGACAAAGCTTTGATAAAATCAGCAGTTTCATGCCAAGACCAGATTTCTTCATCACGTTGTTTCCCTTTGAAGAATGATGACATTTATTTGTAACAAAAAAGAGGCTCTGTCTTGTCTTGCTTTTTACTCGTTATCAGGAGGGGGGTGTGGGTCAGGATATGTGGTGTCTCCTGACTACAGCATTTGCTGAGGACTTACAGGCTATTTTGTGCTCAGTAAGAAATCAGGTTTTAGTCAGAGTCTTCACATTCAGGACTTCTATAGATTTTATAAGTGATGGCTAGCAAATCTGCAAGTGTGAGCTAAATGACATCATCTGTGAGAAGGCTAACCTAAGAACATGAAAAACTGTTTAAGGAATGGCCAAGCACTGTAATCTCAAGAGCCTTCCCTTGAGGGTTCTCTGATATCACTGGACATAATGCAAACATTAATACTTAGTTTTATAGGAAATAGATTTATTATTGATCATCTCAATGCAAAAATACTCATTCTCAGGGCTGGTCCATCATACTCTCTTTGCAAATATTATATACACCAAAATAGGAGCAATTTTGTTTAATAATAACATAGAAACTTCTGTATAGTAATAAGCAAGACAGGAATTTCTAACAATGAACCAAGAGCTCCAGAACTTGCCAGTAAAACAAAGGAAGCATTTCCAATGACAAGGCATAGAAAGCCATGGACAAAATCTAACAGAGCACATGCTGGAAACTGTGATCAAGAAATTGTATAATCCACCCTCACTCTTGAGTATGCTCTGCGACGGCACAAAGCCCGTCCCGTGAGAGGGGCTTAGAGGCATGATCGCTTCTGTCTGGAGAACGTGCCCTTTGGGAATGGGACACATGGTACCTAAGCATCCCCAAATCAATTGTTTTTCAACTTCTTGCCCACAAAATGATGACCAGAGGTATCAAGGAGAAGGTAGGCACAGGAAGCACCTAGCTCTGATTTCTGAGCAGATGTAACACCAGCTCTTCATCCTCCGCTAAAGACAGGCCCGTATCCAAAGGCTCTAACGTGTCCCACTTGGCCTTCTTCCTGTTACGCCTTGTTGGTCCCACGACTTCCACTTCGCTGTTGTTTCTCTTCCTCATTCCCTGCTGCTTCTTGGTATCACTGGTGGGAACAAATTCAATGATTTACTTTATAAATAACTATACTCAATAGTATGAAATCAAACATTGAAAATGGGACAATGGTACCAGAAACAGATAGTTGGAAAATTGATTATTATTTAAGAAAGAACAAAACCACAACCACATCAGAATATCTGTATCATAAGAAAATACCTTCCTGTTAGCGGATGGGGAGAGCGGGCCCATCATGCATCAGGCATGAGCAGGGTACTTTGTTCACACTGTGTGATCCAACCTTTGCAACGACTCTAGGAGGCTACATACATATTATCCACCATTTGAGGACACTCAGAGACACCTTTGAGGGACACCTCCCTAAGTAGGTCTGGCTCTGGTCTGTGCTTGTCCTGCCACATCAAACCATCTCTCTTTAAACTTAGGTTATCTTTAGGTAGCAGTCTGTGAGCTAAGAGGTATCAGGATACCAGGTACTGATGCTAGTATCTGTTACATTCAGTTGTGATATAGAGATCATGAATAAACTAGAACCTAGAATGTTAAATTATAGATTTAAATTATAGAATAAATTATAGATTTAAAATATCAAATAAATTTCTCCCATTTAAAAGTCGGTGTCTAAGACATATATATATAGTCTTAAGAAAGCCAACATTATTGCAGTATTCTGCACATACCCTAAGACATAGAACATAAAGTTAATTTCTGAAAGTAGAGGAAATCACTTGATATATTAAAAATAGAAGGAAAAGCAAAACAACATCCTCAAAGCATTTTGAGATATCATCAGGTTACAAGATGACCCAATTATTGGACACAAGATTAAACAAAATTCAAATCCCATTTAGTGGCAATGGCAGTAGCAGCCATGTAGTAAGGGCTTACTAGGGTCTGGCACTGCGCTACATGCTTTACACAGATTACATCATTTATCTTCATGAACACCCTCGGTGTGGGGAAGCATTAGCGTCATTCTACAATGAGGTTAAGAGAGGTTAAATGGCTGGATGCAGATTACACACATGGGATTCAAACCCAGACCTGAATTAACTGAATCCAGCCCCAAAGGCAGGCTGTTGAAAGCAATTAGAATTGACTCACTCAACATTTGGATGACAGTAATGAAGAAAGAATTAGCTGCGGAAAGAGCATTGGTTTGACAACAACACAGTCAGACTTCGGCCAATCAACTGACATTTCTAAGCCTCAGTTTTCTTATTTGTAAAGATGAAGATTATGTAATTTATTTAGAATTGCAAAAATTAAACGAAATTATATAAATGAGAGCACACAGTAGTGCTCAATACATATTAGTTTACTTTCTGCCTATAAACTATTCCTTTTCAAATTCTCATTTTGATTATTTATAACAATCTGTAAAAAAAAAAAAAAAATCACAGAAATATTACTTTGTATCCAAGCACATGATGTATTCCAAAAGAGAAGTGCTCAAGTTCCAACGGACTTGATTACTTGTTAAGAAGACGGCCTGGATATCAAAGTGAATGTGCCTAATGAGCATATCCATTTATGACCAGCTTGAAGCACAATCGTAAATAATTCCCCCATTTACCTCCCAGAAGTGCCCAAAGCTCTGACTCAGCCATTCTCTTTCACCATTGGAGGAAAGAGAAACCATAGGACGCTGTGGACGCTGTGATTATTTAAAGCCACAAGTCACTGCATTTTAAAAGGGCACCTGGAGAGATGAACATGAAAGAGTTCCCTGTGATGGAAATTCAGTCAGCAAAGAATTAAAATAATTCTTCGCAAAAGGGGCCTTAAGAAAATGCAGTGAGAGCCCTAATCAGCTTATGAGTGTGGCCAGTCCCTTGCCAATTCCACTGGGTTGCAGTGCCGTGATTTATTTAGCATAAGGGAATATTGATTTTTGTCCAGCCTGTACATCAAGTGCATCTCAGAGCAGCTCATCAAAAATGGCCTAATTAGTGGGCTCTACCAATGTATCTTTTGTGAGTGTGCTCCTGCACATTGCATGCCCTGCAGGAAATATGTGGGTCAGTTAATAAAAGGAAGACGGGAAATTTACATAGCCCAATATTTTCACAATTAGCAGCTTTGCTGCTTTGTGGATCACTTCAAATTCTAGAAAGGCATTAAATACTATTTTCCATAGCAAATAAGGAGCAGTCTGTGTAACGAATTAATTATTAAATAGCATAGGTATTCTATAGGTAATTCATCAAAAAGGAAATAGTGTAATGAACCTAGAGAACTAGTAAGGAGAAAGCAAAATATCGCCACAAAGTGGTCTCTTCAGGAACGACCTCTTCCAAATGGTGCAGCATTAGAAGGCTCTGTTTTATTTATATCCTGATGAATCAGGCAGAGCGGGGCTCTGATCCCACCCAGCCAATGTTTGCTGGGAGATTACTGGATTTAACTGAGGACCAGGAATTCTTTATGATTGCTTAACAATTTAATGTACGCAATGGAGAATTCTAGTTTCTTGATTCTTAAATTGTTTCTGCAAATTCTGGGAGGGACTCTTGCACCTTTCAATCAGGAGTTCTATTAGGTGCCTCGCGGCAGCACATCACTGGTGCAGTTTACCAAACAGAAGAACATTCTGAAGATAGTGGGTCCACTGAAAGAATGAAAATGCAATCTAGGTCAGAAACAGGGGTACCACCTGGGAGATCCTTTCATCAGATAAATGTTCTACATTAAACCAAAGGAGGTAAAGAGGCCCACAAGATGACTGACGAGGTAGCGGCCTACAAAACAGGGCAGAGTTAGGGCGCGAGCTCTGCATTTTATCTTCATATCGGTACCTCTGTGGGACTTAAAGTGTTGAAATCTTTCCACATTCTTCAAATGTTCGTGGCAAGCATCAAAAAAAACCATACCACTGCTCAACATTAAGACAGTACAACATATTTGTGATCTTTTTGACTTTTGGATATAAGCATTTATGGAAATAAACTTTCCTCTCAGGACTGCTTTGGCTGTGTCCCACCGATTTTGAGAACTTGTGTCGCCTTTGTCATTTAGTTCAAAAAATATTTTGATTTCCATCTTTACTTCCTCGTTTATGAAGAAATCGTTTAGCAGAAGGTTGTCTAATTTCCATGACTTTGTGTAATGATGAGAGTTTCTGTTGTGGTTCATTTCTATTTTTATTCCATTGTGATCTGAGAAGATGCATGATATGATTTCTATTTTTTAAAATTTTTTGAGACATGCTTTGTGTCCTAGAATATGGTCAATCTTAGAGAATGTCCCATGACTGATGAGAAGAACGTGTATTCAGTGGTTTTTGGGTAGAATGTCCTGTAAATGTCAGTCAGGCCCATTTGTTCTAGAGTTTTGTTTAAGTCCATTATTTCTTTGTTAATTTTCTGTTTGGAGGATCTGTCCTGTGCTGTCAGTGGGGTGTTGAAGTCTCCGACTATTATGGTGTTGCTGTCTATCAATTTGTTTAGATCAAGTAGAGTTTGCTTTATGAATCTGGGTGCAACTAAGTCGAGTGCATATATATTTAGAATTGTTATGTCTTCTTGTTGAACTGTACCCTTCACCATTATATAGTGACCCCCTTTGTCTTTCATTACTTTTGTTGATTTAAAAACCAAGTTGTCTGGGATCAAAACTGCCACACAAGCCTTTTTTTTGCTTCCATTTGCTTGAAATATTGTTTTCCACCCCTTTATTTTGAGTCTAAATGCATCCTTGCAGGTTAGATGAGTTTCTTGGAGACAGCAGATGCTTCACTTGTTTTTTTTTATCTATGCGGCTAGTCTATGTCTCTTGAGAGGGGAGTACAAACCATTCACATTTATTGAGAGAACCAATAAGTGAGGTGAATTACTGTTCGTTCTGTTGGTTTGCATTTTGTTGCTTTGTTTTCTCTCTTGAACCCTTGTGGAATCTAGTCTTTGATCTTTAACTTTTGAGTGGTTTCACATTCGAGAGTGTTTATTGTGCTGATTTTTGTGTAATTCTGTTTTGAGTACTTCTTGGAGAGCTGGTCTTGTCTTGGTGAATTCCCTCAGTCTTTGCTTATCTGAGAATGTCTTTATTTCTCCTTCATATATGAAACTTAGTTTTTCAGGGTATAAGATTCTAGGCTGGGCATTATTCTCTTTCAGAAGAGTGAGAATGGGGCCCCAGTCTCTTCTTGCTTGTAGGGTTTCAGTTGAGAAATCTGGAGTTATTCTGATGGGCTTTCATTTGTATGTTACTTGTTTCTTTCACCCCACAGCTCGTAGAAGGGCCTCTTTAGTGGATATTTTGATGAATCTGATGACTGCGTGACGTGGTGTCTTCCTATTTGCATTGAATCTCCCTGGGGTCCACTGAGCTTCTTGTATCTGTATATCTAGATTTTTAGCAAGACCAGGAAAATTCTCCTCTATTAATTCTTCAAATAGCTTATCCAGTCCTTGAGTGTTTTCTTCTTCACCTTCCGGAACCCCTGTCACCCTCAGGTTTGGTTTTTTCACATAATCCCACATTTCTTTTAGGCTAATTTCTTTTCTCCTAATTTTCTGCTCGATTTCTATGACTGACTTATTTAATTGGAAGGAGTTGTCTTCAATCTCTGAGATTCTTTCTTCTGTTTGATCTACCCTGTTCTTGAGGCTTTCCATGATGTTTTGTAGTTCCCTGTATAAGTCCTTTATTTCTAGGATATCAGTTTGATTTTTCTTTAATATTTCTATTTCTTTAGTAAATTTTTCTTCCAAGTCCTGGATTTTTTTTGTGGTTTCTTTGTGTTGGTTATCCATTTTTTCTTGTATATCATTCAGTTTTCTTGCAATCCATGTTTGAAATTCTTCTTCTGTCATTTTGGTGTTCTGAGTTTGGTTAATGTCCATTGCTGGGGAGCTGTTGCTCCTCTTTGGAGTTGTGCTTTCCGTTTGAGTCTTCATACTTCCAGAGTTCTTTCATTGGTTCCTTCCCATCTTGATCAGTTGTTCCTTCTTGCCTTTAGATTTTTGTTTGGATGATGACACACCCTGTTTAGTCTCTGAGCCAGTAGGTGGTGTTTGTGGGTGAGATTCGACCACACCCTTTATGATGAATCAGTAGATGCAGTAAAAGGGTGTGCAGGATGATCTCCCTGTCAGTAGGTGGCACTTGCAGGGAGGAGCAGGCTACAGTGCTGTTTTGGGGTCCTGTAGCCAGCTCTTGTTCCTCTGGAGAGGCCCTCTTGTGCCTCGGGTGGTGGGTGGGGCCCTGGGACTTCCAGGTGTGTGCTTATTCTCCACCTCAGTGGGGGCAGGTCCAGGAGTGAGTCTGGGTGGGGCTGGGTTGAGTAAGTCTGCCCTCAAGTTCCACAACTGCTGTTAGCAGGGGTCAAAGCTGCCTGGGAGGGGCTGAAATGGGTCCACTCAGCTGCAAAGTCTGAGCTTGGGGGGTGGGGCTGTCCGAGACCCGCACTCTGGAGCAGGTCTCGCTCCCCTCCACCCTCCCCTACTCCGTGGCCTCTCCCAGGCCTCTCCCTGCAAGCAGGACCCCAGGCCGATGGATCTCCCCTGGCTGTGACGTGGGCCGGGAGCATCCCTACCCAGGATCGCAGCCTGAGCTGGGTGCACAGCCCTCTCTTAGGAGGAGGGTTGCCGGTCAGGCGCGCTGATCTGCCCCTGAAGACGCACACTCTTCAGTAGGCTCTTTCACAGATCTCTCTTCTGTGCCCAGGGCAGTGCAATCCTGGGTGTACGGGGTCTGGTCTGCAGGCCTGTCCCCTGGAGATGAATCGCTGACCCTGCCAGGGGGAGGGGTGCTGGTCTTGAATCACCTACAGGGTGCCCAAGCTGGATCGATTTCACTCCACCTCGGGATCTGCCCCACTCTCCCGGAGTGCCCAGGCAAGCAGCACCTGGGAGGGCTGGCGGGTAGGAAACTCGCAGTCTGAGTACCCCTCAGTCCGCTGTAGGGCCCCAAAAGGAGAGGTCCCGTTCCTTGGAGATGCCTCCGTGTGATGGCTAAATTGTCTCTCTGGGCACGCACGGGTAGGGAGGGGGAAGGAGAGAATGGAGCACTATGACGTCTGCCGATAGGCTCGGGTCTGTGCCCGGGGAGGTGCCCAGAGGGGTTGGGAGCCCGGCGCTGAGTCCACAAGAGGCCACTGCTCACTGGCGGCAGCAGTCTCTGGGCTGGTGTGGGCAGGTCTCTCCAGCCGCTCAGGAGCCACCAGCAGCCCGAGATGCAAGGGAGGGGGAAGTTCACCGCTCCACCTGCCCTTGTCGCTGGTCTCCAAGCCTCTGGGGACCTTTCTCCTTCCAGTTCTCCTCCGCGGCGTCTTCCGTGGAGTCTCCTGTAGTTTCAGGCACCTTCCTTCCGACCCTCACCCGATCTGTTTCTCTGCTCGCTTATTTTTTTCTCTTTCTTCTGAAATCTGTGTGTTTTGCAGAGACGCTCTGCCTGGCAGCTTTTCTCATCTGCCATCTGGGCCCCTCCCCGCATCATTTCTGTAAACGCCGAGTCGCGAAGCTTGTGGCCGGGGGCTCGGCGGTGACTTAGGCGTGAGCCGTGGAGGACACGTGTGTCTCATTCTTATCACTGCTGTTTTTTTAAGTTCGTGTCCTGAAGGGAGGCCTGCTTGCTTCTGGAAGGTAGGAGAGTGTTGTCTAAGGTTCGAGGGCGTGAATCACACCTCTGTCCAGGGAGGACCCCCCCCCAGAACCGGGACCCTCATGGAAAGGCGGGTTCCTGACACGCGCCGGCTGCAGACAGCCCCGCCTGCGTGCTGGCGCCTCCCGCCCTGGCCCGCTCGGCCTCGCCGAAGCCTGTGAGGTGGGTGCTCCTGTCGCCCCCTCAGAGACAAGGAGGCCGTGGCCCAGAGAGGGGAGTCCTTTATCCCAGGCCCCACGGTTTTTGTCTCTTGCAGCTGCTGGAACACATCTCCAAACTCAGTGGCTTAGAACAACATGCATTTATCATCTTACAGTTCCAGAGGTCAGAAGTCCTAAAATCAAAGCGTTGGTAGGGCTGCTTCCTTCTGGAAGCTCAGAGAGTCTGCTCCTTGCCTTCTCCAGCTTCTAGAGGGTCTGTGTCCCTTGGCCTGCGGCCCCTTCCTGCTCTTCCAGTGCGGCAGCCTCAGTCTCTCTCGGACTCTGACCTCCTGCCTCCCTCCTAAAAGGGCCCTGTGCACTCAAGGGGCCACCTCCCAGCAGAGTCCTTAATCACATCTGCCGAGTCCCCTTTGCCATGGGACGTGGACGTTTTGGGGCTGCCATGCAGCCTGCCACAGCTGGGTGGGGAGGAGCAGCTGCTGCTTTCTGGGGCCTCGTGCTCTGTGTGGGTGCCGGGCGGACGTGGGGACGCCTCGAGGACAGCTGCCGGGGCTTTTGGGAACCTCTTCCAAGCCTCGTGTCCTTTCTCCATGTGGTCCTCAGCCCTTGTTCTGGGGACGCTGACGGGCGGGGATGGGCTGTTGGTGACCTTGTCCACGGGCTGTTGCCAGCCTTGCAGACAGGTGTGCCCAGCCTCGGGGCTCCCACTTTGCGGGCGCGGAGTCTGTGAGGTGCCGGGTCTGGGCTTACACAGGCGACCATGTCTCCAGCCTTAAGGAGCCCTGGTCTGGGGGTGACAGACACACGCAGGGTCGCAGCAGTGGAGGCTCCAGGGTCCCCATGGAGGATGCCAAGGAGACAGGGAGCCGGTGCCTGAGCGGGTCGCACCCCGCCGTGTGAGGAGGAGCTGGAAGGATGTCCTGGAAGGACGGGACGGGGAGCAGCATGAGCCACGGCGCGGAGGGAGCTTGGGTCGCGCGCAGGGACGTGAGAGACGGGTGGGAAGTGCCTTGACCCTGTGGGGCGGCGCAGCCTGGGGCAGGGGTGAGGCCGTGGGGAGTGCGGGTGAGGGCGCGGGAGCCCGGCCGCCTCGTCTCGCGGTTCCACCCCCGGCCCCAGCGTCAGCTTCTACGAAGGGGAGGCGCTGCCACTGCCCGGCGGCGAGGCTGGCGTGCGGGGTGCCCGTGCTGTCTCTGGGTGCGACGTGTAGATTTTGGCCTTTGTGTGTTGTCTTCCTGGAGCTGCAATCGCAAAGCACCACCACCCGGGTGGTTTAAAGCAGTAGACATGGATCCTGGCACAGCTGTGGCGGCCGGCGCACGCGGCAGAACTTTCCGTGACGCTGGGCGCTCGGGCGGAGCCGTGGCTGCACGTGGCGGGCGCGAGGGGGGTGGGGTTTTCCGTCTTGCCTGGTTTTCTCTACGGTACGTGGAATGGCCCAGGCGGCTGGTGGGTCCTGTCTCAGCCTTAGAACAGGGTCCCGGGGTGCGGTGCAGGCACCCAGGCCGAGGATGTGTGGGTGTCCTGGGTGCTGTTTGGGGCCGTGTGGCCCCAGTGCCTGAGGGGCGGGGTCCCAGGACATATTAAAGTGGGGGCCCTGTGACCCGCATGGCTGCCGTTAACCCCTGTGCCCTTCAGCTCGCGTTTCTAGAAGCCCTCCTTGACCACCTGGTGGTCGGACCCCGTCTCCAGCTCTTGTTGCCCCACAGCCGGGAGCACTCCAGAGAGCGGGGACCTGGCGGCAAGCTCGGGCTGGAGCTTGGGGACCGTCTGCAATCAGTACGGAGCCCGGGCCGGCACACAGTCGGCGCTCAGTAAAGGAGCTGCGTGGAGGGCCCTCAGCACAGGCACCTGTGGCTGTAGTGGGGGCCCGTGGGGGGTGGCCTTGCCAGGACACCTGCTCCCCTAGCACGGGCTGGTCAGGCGAGGTGACACCTAGGGACAAACACCCCCCAGTCTTGAGCCCCTTTCTGGCTGCCATTGCGTGTTTTCATTGTGGGTTGGCCGTGACATCCTGTGTTCTGCCCTTTGGGGGCACTGAGGGTCTGAGGCTGGTGGACGAGCCACATCTCGAGTGTTGGCCCAGAGCAAGAGGGGTGTCTGAAGGATCCCACATGGGTGGTGACATCCTCGGCTCAGGTGACGAGTGTCACAGGTAGACAAGCCGTGTGTCCCCTGCTCACAGCGGGCCGGCAGTGTGGTCCCCCTATGCGCGTGGAAGGCGGAGAGCCGGGCCTGGCTGACAGCGGGTCGGCGTGAGGACCCCCAGCTCGAGTCCTGGCTCGCACCCGGCATCAGGCTGTGTCTAACGGGAGAAGAGGGTGACTTGCAGGGTGGGGGCCCCAGAGGACACCGAGAGCCACCTTAAAAGGCTTTAGAGGAAGAACCCCCTGGCCCTGTCCTGGGTGAGGTCTCTGCGGGGCCATCCCTGGGCTTAGGGTTGCTGAAGGGCTCTTGAATGATGGGGGTTGTCCTGGGTTTGGGGGGCAGGGCCTGGGTGGAGAGCACTTTGGAGGGAAGGGTGGGAGGGGCCCTGGCAGCCCCAGGTCTGTATTTTCAGGGTCAGTGTGGGGTGGAAATGGCAGAGCAGGGAGGTGGCATCCTTAGGCCACTCCCTGTGCAAGGAACTGGGGAGGGGACCCTGGTGGTCTCTGTTTCTATCGGGAATAGAAATTTGGGGACGGACTTCAAGACACCAGAGAAAGAACTTCCCAGCATGCAGCTGGAGGATGGATTTGGGAGGGTGCTTTGTGTCTACCTGAAGGGACTTTTTCTGAGGGGCCATGGATGGCATCTTCTCTCTCTTGTATTCTCCTTTCCTGCCTTGCCAAGAATCTTCTGGGTGCAAGTGACAGGAAGGTGGCTCAAATTGTCTTAAGTCACAAACTGGATTTGCTGGTGCTCACAACAGAGGAGCAACAGCTTCAGGCACGACTTGATCCAGGCACTTGAATAATGTTGGCAAGACTTGACCCTTGAGCCCTGCTCCCCTTGGTGTTGCTTCATGTCCAGATGGGGTGTCCACCCCCCGTATTCTTTGCCACTGATTGGGGGAAGGGGCTTTCCCCGAGCTCGAGCAGAAAACCTGAGTTACACACTTGCGTCTGATCCAGTCCTTGTCCTGGGGATGGTGCGCAGGTGAAACTCAGGGCCCACAGCGTCCCCCCGCCAAGGATGCGTGCCATTCCGACTGGCTGCCTGCACCCCTGGCCAGCTCCCACCTGTGTGTCCCTGGCCTGGCAGGCACATCACAGGCACGAGTGGAGCAGGGTGTCTCTACCCCTCTGCAGGCTGCGCCAGCCTTGGGCGGTGTCAAGAAGGGATTTCAGCCCCTCAGCGTGCTGCCCCCGGGGGCTTCAGGAGACGGAGCCCAGGGCCTTGGCGTGGCCTGGGGTGTGTCTGAGAGGCGATCTCTGTGTCCCCTTGTTGGGATCTGGGGGGCGGGGGCGGCGCAGTGTAGCCGAAGGGCTGCCTAACCCTGTGTCTGTGGCTCTCCCCCAGCCCCCTTCCCTCCTCCCAACGCCCCCGGCACCCGAGATGCGAGCCCGGCTGCTGCCAGTGTTCTTTGGGGAGACCATCAAGGTGGACCCAGAGCCCTCGCGTGAAATCCGGTGAGTGGGCGCAGTGGGGGTGGCCGTGTTTTAGCCGGAGGTAAAACTGATCTGATTGGAGAGACTCGCACCCCGGGGACCGATGCATCCACCCCCAACCCCAGCCCTTTCCCTTCTCCCCCGACAACCTGGCCGATTTTTATTTTAAGTCTGATTTCCCAGGTGGTTTGGAAAGTGAGGACTGTAACTGCTCCCTCTCCTGTTGCCAGGTGTCCGTAACCAACAGGCTTGGGGACAGTGTTTTGGGAACACGGAGTTGCTGTGTCCTTTGTGAGTGTGACTTAGGCCCCGTATGCCACCGCTAAGTCACCGCGCTGTAAGCGTGTTGGTGTCCTCCCGGGTGTAGGACAGCTTAGGTGACCCCACCGGGAACCTCCCTGTGTGGATTTGCCTCCGCAGGTGGGGTCTGGCCCCGACATCCCGGGGCTTTCTGGATGACTTTGTGTCGAGGGCGACAGCCACACACGCGAGACCTGCTGCTGCCACCAGCTCTGCAGGTGGTCCCAGGGTTATTTTATTTTTTCCAAAAACAGCCCTCATTTTTAGTTTTTAAAATGGGAACCAAACTCAGAGCCCCAGCACTGGAGGACGAGGGTGCCTCGGCTCCTGGACCACGGATCCCGTCACAGATGTTGATGGGTCCTCTGTGGGGACCAGGGCAGGCGCGTCTCCCCTCCTGGACCCTCCAGTTTGGGGTCCCGGAGCCCTGCAAGTGGAACTGGGCGATACCACTAGGTCACTCGTCTAAGGGGACTTCTTGATTTAATCTCAAACTTAAAAAGTTGCAAGAAGAGTACAAGCAACCCTGTGTACCCCAGACACAGGACTGCCAGCTGTTTACACTCTGCCCGGTTTACGGGGAGACGGGCGCCATCCTGCCCGAGCCCCCAGGTATTTCAGTGCGTTTCCTAAGAACAGCGACACCGCCTTCCAGGACAGCAGCACGTTGTCAAGTCAGGAAACCCTGTGCTGCGGCGGCGCCGTCTCCTCCGCACTCCATATGCAGATCTCGGCCCTCGGCCCGATGACGGCCTTTTATGGCATGTTTTCTCTGATCCGGATCCCGCCAGGGTCACAGGGTGCACTTAGCTCTCTCGTTAGTGCCCTCGACGCTGGCGCAGCTCATCTGTCTTCGACCTTCTTGACCTTGCAGGGGCGTCCGCGGTGCAGGTGGGCGGCCGGCCTGCGCTCACCCTCTCTCCGTCTCTCCCCAGCTGCAACTCTGAGGTCAAGTACGCCTCTGAGAAGCACTTCCGGGACAAGGTCTTCTACGCGCCCGTGCCCACCGTCACGGCCTACAGCGAGACGATCGTGGCGGCGCCCAACTGCACGTGGCGCAGCTACCGCAGCCAGCTGACCCTGGAGCCGCGCCCGCGCGCCCTGCGCTTCCGCAGCACCACCATCATCTTCCCCAAGCACGCCAGGAGCTCCTTCCGGACCACCCTGCACTGCAGCCTGGGCCGGCCCCGCCGCTGGTTCGCCTCCAGCGTGCAGCTGCAGCCGTGCGAGGACCCCGGGCCCTAACGGGGCTGCGTGAGCCCTTGTTCCCGCGGGGAGGACCCAATAAATGCGGCCGTTGTAGTAGCACTCACGCCTCAAGGCTGCTGCAGGCCCCCGCGAGCCCGGCCGCTCGTGTCCAGGCCGCGGGTGAGGGGGGAGGGCCCTCCAGGCATCCCGGTCCTGGTGAGGAGCGTTTCCCAGCGGGCCTTTCGACTGTGTGCCGCTTGTGCCCCGGGGCCAAGGCGGACGCCAGGGCTGGTGGTGCTGGGGGCGTGCCCCGGGAAGTACCCTGAGCCGGAGCCTCACCCCAGGGCGTCCCCAGCTGCCACTGTCCAAATGCCGCTTTCAGGACGTCTAAGCCAACCCAGGAGAGGCCATGAAGCTCTCAAACGTTGCTGCCGCCTGTGTCGGACCAATCTGGACGCGAGGGGGTCCGAGGTCAGCCGCTGGCTTGGACGCCGTGGAGGCCGCCTGTGCAAGACAGAGTCCACGCGACATGTCACTCCCCCGCCCTGCAGGGTCGCTCCTGCCTGACGTATGGAAGACCAGCCAGGTGACACGCCAGGACATGCGGGGCTGGGGCGCCCCGAGCTGCCCACAGAAACACCCGGAAGCGCCACTGGCCGTGGCGATGCCCCTCTGAGCCCTCCTGCCTCTCAGACCAAGTGCCCCCAGCAGTGGGCGGTGGCTCCTGCCACCCCCGAGGGGCAGGGAAGGCCCCGGGGGCTCTGGCTCCCTCCGGGGGACTCGGCTCACATCCCAAAGGGGCCAAATGGCTGGTATATTTTTGTATATCTACACAGATGGTGCGCTTTCTCTCCAGGGATGCTTTCTGATTAACAAATAACTTAATAAAATGTGCAAACCGAAAGGGACTGCTGTTGGTCTCTGAGACCCTCAATCCCACAGGGGCTAAGGGCTGGCCATGTTCCCAGGCTCGGCACACTCTGGCCACCTGCTGTGCTAACCACTGGCATTACTTCCTGGGAGACCCTGCCTCCCCGCTGCTCGGAGGGGACAGGGAGGGACTTAAGCCCCACCCAAGAGCTAGTGTTAATAGATGCAGAGGTCCGGGCCCCAGCCAGGGCCTTGGATCTGGGGCGTGGCTCCTTGGAGGGGCCCCAGCGCCTGCACTTTTGGTGCGTGCTGTGCCTTGAGCTCAACGACCCGTCCCCCACCGGTCCCTGGAGCACAGCCCGGCGGCCACTGCAGAGCAGGGAGCCGTACGTGTCCTAGGGTTGGCTTCCCTCCGTCTCCCCACTGGAAGGGCCTTGGGCTCCAGAGCCTGAGTGCATGAAGGGACACACTGGAGCCTGGGACAATGTCCCCGGTGAGCCGGAAAATCAGACTGGAATTTGCTCTGAGGCTCTGGAGTTGGTCATCCGAGGGGAGGGGAGGGTAGGGTAGCCTGGCCGGGGTTAAACTAGCCACAGTGATGGAGCTGTACTGGCTGACTCGGCACTGTCTGCCAGGGACCGGGTGGCTTCACTCATGCCATCCCTGCCCACTGAGATGGGTGCTACTGAATCTCCTACAGAGGAGAAAGGCACAGAGAGGTTAAGTAACTTGCCCAAAATCACACAGCCAGTAGGAAGGAGAGCCAGGCTCGGAGCCCAAGATCGCTGACACTCCTGACCGCTGGGCTGCCTGCCTCGACGGGGAGTGAGCCCGAGCAGGGCTGGGGTGGCGCACGCCAGGAGAGGCGGCGTCAAGGACAGGTTTACCTTCTCGGAAGGGCGAACCTCAAGGCCTCCGCTGTTGTGTGTGGCCGAGCAGGAGAGCAACACGACTTCGGGGCGCCAAGCCCTCCGCCCCTGCTTTAGCGACGGGATTCCGGGCGAAGGCACACGCTGGCGGTGGCACGCTTTGTGTCCTCCTCCTTCCACGCAAGTTCCACTCCGCGAGCCTGGTTTTCAGTCACAGCCGTGGTCCCTCACCACCTCCGGGGGAAGACGGGTCGGGCTTCCTGATACGCGCAGCGACGGCACCAAGGAGTCCAGCGGACACGGAGGAGCCCGGGCCGGGACTGCCAGATGAGCACGGCGTCCAAGGCGCTCCTGCCGGTCCTGTTCTTCTCCCGTCCATCTTATGCGGGGGGACCCCCAAAACCTCTTACCCTCCTAGCCCCATCTCGGCATCCGCTTCCCGGCCCCCGAGCACACGGCGTTTGCCTCTCCCGGTGAAGTGGGAGCCCAGCCCGCCCGCACCGCAGGGCCCGCCAGGGACGAGGAGGGGCAGGTCGCTGGAGACCAGCCCGAAAGGCCCCAGTGTACCCTGGTTTGCCTCTGAGGCAGCTCCTCTGTCCTACGGGAACCCGGGGGACCTGGAGACGGGCAGAAAGAGGCGCCGGTTTCGTGCGGGGACCCTGTCCCAGCACTTGGGGATTCCAGCCCCGGACAGAGACCGGCCGCCCGGCCTCAGGGCGCTCCTGCCGGAGGTCTTTCCACCTTCGCCCGGCCCACGTCCGCCGGCTGCACAGGATCCCCACGGGCCAGCCAAGACCTCGGCGATGCCCCCACGCGGCAACCGTCACCGGCGGAGGGGCTCTGTCGGAAGATGCCGCCTCAGTTCCTCCAGCGTCTGCAACGCGGGCCTCAGGTCTCTACTTCCCAGCCTAAGAGCCGACGCAGCGGTGCCCCCCGCAAACAGGCGCCCCGCCGCCCACGTCCGCCGCACCCCACGTGGGTCCCGCCTCTTCCTCCCGAAGCAGACGTGACTGGAGCCACAGCCCTGGTGCCAACGCACACGGCGCGCCGACGCCGGCCACGCTGAGAGCGTTTTACTCGTGACGCCCACCGAGGAGGAAGGGGTAGACGGGGTCCCGACTCCAGCTCGTGTCCCCAGAGCTGGGCCCCCGGCTTTCTGCCAGACCCGTAAACGATGACCGAGGGACAGCCTCTCAGGGACAGAACGGCCAGAGCACCCTGCCACCAGGTGCCAGCTGAGGGATGGATGTATCCCAAAATACGCAAATAAGAGTCACCATGGCCGGACCACCTGCAGTTTCTCCCCCCTCTGTAAAACCACCTTTGTTCCCTCCACACAGGTGAGGTAACAGCGGCTGCGTGAAAGACGTAAATGGCATTTAGTACGCGTCACTCGTCACGGCAGTGTCGCCACCCCATTCTACACATGAGGAAACTGAGGCCCGCAGGGTCACATGGCTTAGCCGGGCTCGGCAGCCGGCTCCGCACTCTGCCCCCTTCCTCGCCACGCACTGCCCTTGTGGGGCTGACGCCCAGCGCTCACGGCCCCTCAGCCCGTAAGTGGCCCGGCCCGGTGCCCCTCCCCGGGCAAGGGGGCTCTGCTGTCCACGCCCCCCACCCCTGTCCGGGTCCCACGCTGGGCTCCCAGCCCGCTCCCCCCTCACAATCCGTCCGGCACCCTGGCAGGCCCACAGCACCCCGATTCCAGAAAACCAGCAAATCACCTGACTGGGCAACTGCTCGCCTCCTCGGGAACCCTGGGCCCCCACTGACTCGGCCCAGCCACTGCGGGGCCAGAGCGTCCCTGGCTGGGCCTCACCTCCCAGCCTGTGTCCACGCAGGTTTGCTCCTCTCAGCCTATCCCCGCCTCGAGACCTGCCACCTCCAGGAAGCCACCCTGACTGCTCCAGTTTACCTGTGTCAGCCGAGCCCTGCTAGCCCTGAGCCAACCCTGCTGTTATGGGGACAAGTCCTTTCCTGCCCCTGGGTGGCAGCTCTTCCAGCTCGTGTGCCAGGCCTCCTTCCACAGGGCCTCTGAGCCCTTAGTGGAGGCCTCCTGCTCAGACGGAAGGTTCCAGGTGAGGGGCCAGCCACCACATCGGCTCTGCCACCACATCGGACACATCTGGCTGCTTGTCAGAAACACAGATTCCCGGGCCCCACCCTGGACCTCGAGAATCAGACCCTCTAGGTGGACCCAGGAATCTGCATTTTAACCAACTCCCCAGCATCCTACGACATGGTGACATTTGCCAACAACCGTCCTGTACAAAGCACTTTCTAGTTCAGCTCAACACAGTTGCCAGGGAGGTTCAGAGCCAAGAGCAGGGTCAGCAGGAGAAAGACGAGAGCTCTGACCTCCGGGGGGGTCCCGTCTACCTTGAGACAAGTGCAGCTCACATTGCTCTAACAGATCCCCAGAGAAGAGAGAAGACAGTGCAAGATGGTGAGTTCTTAGAGGAAGTAATGCCCCAGCTGGGTTTTGAAGTGTGTGTAGGAGTTTTCCAGAGAGACAGGTGACCAGGGAACAGCATAGGCCTCCATCTTAAACACAGAACAATGAGAAAGCCAAGTAAGATTGGGGCGGGATGACCTCTTTGGGGGTTAAGGACTCACCGGGAGCCAGAGGGGACCCTCTGAGGGCAGCAGGAGGCCGTGAGCTCTCCCTGCACCCCACAAACGCTCCTGTGTCGGGTCTGGGCCACCGGCCGTCAGAGAAGACACGCAGAGGCACTAAGTGTGCTAGCTCTGATGCACAGAGACGGGGCTGGCAGAGATGACCGCGGGGGCTGAGACCTGTGGGCCTCCCCCACATAACCCCGGTCTGACCACAGCTGAGAAAGTGGGCAACCTGGCGGCCGGCACGGCCAACAGCTGACCTGCCCTGGATTCCGGGCGGGGGCAGGTCTGTGCCCTGGTGGAAAGAGGCCCCGCCTAGGACAGGGCCCTGAGCCGGCCCCACACTGCCACCTGCCCGCCGGCCTCAGAACTGCAGCTGGGCACCAGGCCTGGCCTGTCACCCACGGGGCCCGCTGCAAAGAGACCAAGGCCCAGAGGGCGCCCAGAGCAGCCCACGGCCACACGCAGAACCCAGCCACAGCCGGGAGGCCAGGCCCTGAGTGCCCCAAGAGTGCCACTGAGGCTGGGTGAGTCCCAAGGGTGCGGTTGCCGCCGCTGCCCCCCAAATCCCGTGGCATCGGTCTCCCCAGCGCGGAAGGAGAGGCCGAAATCAGACACCCGCACTAGGGCAGGGACCCCTCGCCGCAGCTGCCCCTGCTGGTCAGGCCCCATCCGAGCCCGGAAGGCTCGTCCCCTGGCCAGACGCAGCGGCCCTGCTCCCAGCCCCGCGGGAGCTCTGGCGTCGTTTCCGGGCGGGCCGAGGGGCCGGCACCCAGGCTGCTCCTGGAGGCCGAGGGACGGGGCTCGGCTGGATCCCAGAACCCCGGGGTCCTCAGGCCTGGCACGACTCTGAAACAGCTCTGGGGGAAGAAGAGCAGGAACGCCCTGCTGTGCAGACCGTCCGGGCTCACACCTCCCGCGCCGAGGGGCAGGGCAGGGTGCCTCAGGTCCCTGGCAAAGAACCGCGGCCTTTCCAGGGCTCCGCTCTGCCCAGAAGGGACGCGGCAGGCACGAGAACACCTCTTTTCTGAGACGCACACCCCAAGACTGCAAAAGGCGGACGGGCGGCTTTTTCCGGCTAGGCTGGCGGGGGTCACCCTCTCCCGCCTCTGTTCAAAGCAGCCGTCAGAGCAGAGGGTCCGTGTGATCGCAGCAGGCAGGGGTGACACGAAAACATCTCACAGCCAGGAAGCGGTGGCCCTCTCGCACACCCTGGGTGTGAGTATCTGCGCCCACCGTGGGTGCGGCTATTCGGTGCCCTCACGGTGACATCCTCACCCAGAGCGTAAATATTCACTGACAAAGGGGACAAGCCCTTGGTGAGTTGGGGGATACGGCCTAGCCCTGCGGGGTCACACTCCCGTCAGTCCCCAAACCCCCGCCGCGGGCCCTCCTGGCCGCCCAGCCTCAGGTAGAGAAGAAACCTTCGTAGCTTGAGTATAATTCGCTTTTTAATTAGAGCGACGTGTGTAAATGACGGAACACCACAGCCTCGCGCAGATAGCGGCCACAGAATACGCGTCAAATTCATTCTGCCCGAGGGAGGGAGGGAGGGAGGGAGGGAGGACGCGGAGGGGCTCTCAAGCCGGCGGCCCCCGCCCCCTGGTCCTGCGAACGATGGGGCTACCAACTGCCAGCCTGCAAACGCCTCGACCGTGAGCGGAGACCGAGCACAGCAGCAATAACACTGGGTTAAGTCCTTCCTCGCGTAAAACATCTGAATTAATTCGTTGAAGGTATCAAAAATATACCCTGTAAACCAATACATCATCTACATCCGCCTTTCCTTCCCACCGCCGCGCACGGTGCGTGGAAACGACAGTCCGGTTCCTCGAAGCATCCGCTCGCCCCAGGCCGCCCCCCTGGCCCGCCTCGGCTTCCAGCAATCTCGGTGGCTGGGGCAGCCCGTGGGGACTGGAGCAAGCGCACTGGGGGCCGGACAGGACCTCGCCCGTCCGTCCAGAGCGCTAAGCGGGGCGGGAGGCGGAGGGAGGGCGCGGGGGCTGCGAGCTCGGTTTAGACTTTGGTTCCAAATGCACTAGGGGAGGTGGTGGCATGGAGGTGCGAGTCGTTCTGCTTTGGGTCCCTGGCCGCCCCAGCCACCTGCGTGTGGCTGCCACACGCCTGCTGCGCCCCCGCCCCGGCCCCCTCCCCTCCCCCCCAGCACCAGGTAAACATCCCCTGAGTAAGGTCACTGCACAGGGCCAGCCCGGGGCGGGAGTCTTAGTTAAGGCTTTAGACAGGCAAGGATGCCGGCTCTGGACGGGCGGGCGGACGGATGCGCAGGCAGACTCAGGGGCTCCTTCCTCGGCGGGGGGAGTTGGCGGCCGCCCCGCTCCTCCCCGGCCTGCTCCTGCCACTCGCTGGGGCCTGGCGCCACCCCCCACCCCGTTCTGAGTCACTCGCTGTCGGAGAGCGTCTCATACTGTGAGCAGAGCAGGGGCTTGGGCTCCTCATCCCAGGCGTGGTGGGGGCCGGCGAGGGCGCCGCTGCCCGCGGCGAGGCCCGGTGGGGGCGGCGAGGCCATGACGCCCGCCTGCAGCCGCATGATCAGGGGGTTGTAGGGGAACGGCGTGGAACCTGTGGGCGAGATGGGAGAGGCCCGGAGCCTCTGTGAGTGGCGCGGCCCCCGCCGGCGCCCTGCCCACCACACCGGGGACTGGGGCCTCGGCCTTCCTGCCCCGCCGCCAACCCGGCAGCCCCTTCTAAGTCTCGGAAAATTTCCCAAAACTGCTTCTCTCCACCATTCCCACGCCCATTCGAGGCCCTGCCACCTCTCGTTTGGACTGTAGCCGTAGACTCCACGCTGCCTCCGCCCTGTCCCCTCGGCCTGTTTCCCTGGGGACCCATGCAACCTGTGACCTGGCCCTGTGCACAGCCCCTGCACGCTGGCCTCCCGGCACTTCCCGCGCCCTCTGTGCGCAATCCTCGCAGCCCTACGTGCACCCTTCCCTCTGCCTGCGCCCCCGACGAGGCGTCCAGACCGTCCGGAGTCAGGACCCAGCTGGCCAGACCCGGGACGCCGCCTCTGAGCTCCGCACACAGTAGGTGCTCACGTGCGCAGCCCCCGCTGGCGTCCACATCCTGCTGCCGGGCGGCTCTGTGCCAGCCCTGCCCCCCCCCGCTGCCCACCTGCGGACGAGGGCCGGTCCTCCCACACGCGGTTGGTGAGCGGCGTCCGGCGGTTGCAGTCTCCCTCCGAGTGCACGGAGGAGACGGAGGGCGGTCGGTCCCCAGACGCCAGGCCCGGGGCCGGGGACTTGGCTTTTCGGCTGCTGGGTCTGCCAGAGACCTTGGTCTTCCCGCCGCCACCTGCAGGGGAACAAGGTGGGAAGGGGCTCTGTTGGACCCCGAAGACAGCACCGACCCTGCGGCGGGGCAGCAAAGGCGGTGGGGTGGGGCGGGGGGGGGGGGGTCCTGCCACGGGGTCCCCCACAGAAGGAGAATGTGAACCCGCCTGCCCCGGCAGGGAAGCCAAGGTCGACCAGATGGCCAGACCCAGCTGCACCCTGGGGAACTTGGAGGTCAGTTCCTCCTGGGGGGCAGGGGGGGCCGAATGTTTGCAACACGCTCTCGGGCCGCCCTGCAGCCCACCCAGCCACCCAGGAACTGTGACCCCGAACGTGAAAACCGGAGGCCCTGTGCAGACAAGCCAGGACCCCCAAGCCCAGGCCCCACGTATGGCCCAGAAACTCATTGGTGGCTTCAGCGTCCCGACTGGACGCAAGGCCCCAGATCTCTGTGCTCGGCTCCTGCTCTAAAGCAGAGGGTGCAGACTGGCCCCTCTGGCATCTGACTCTTGGGGTGACACAGACACCGGGCTCCTCCCCCCAGGCCCGAGAACCTGCGCCTGGCCCACAGCTGCAGAGCCCACAGGCCTGTCCACTGTCCCCGCCCACGTCGCGTGGGTGGGTCCACACTCCAGCCTGGTGTCCCCCCAGGAGACAGATGGGCCGGGAGGCCGGCCCCCAGGGAGGCAGGCGGGGTGGCGGTGTCAGCGTTCACGGGGGAGGCGGCAGTGCTCAGCCCGGTGGGCGTGGGGGCCGGGGCGGGGGGTGCGGAGACTCGGGGTGCCAGCCCAGCTTTGGATTAGCAAACTCCAGAACGAGGTCAGACAGGCACAAAACTCAAGTCACAAGCTCCAAAGCTCGAGGGGGGTGGTCAGAGGCACGCGCAGGAGGGAGGATTAATGACACCGGGGAGGGACAGACGGGGCGGGGAGGCCTGCAGACCTGGCGAGGTGAGCGCGTGGTCGCTCCGTCCGTCAGCAGCGGTTATGGGCATAGCAGCGGGCAGGCTGGCACTGGCATTCAGAGGGTTAAAAGCATTGGCGCTGAGCGGCGGGGGCTCTTCCCAATGGTCATATTTACCCATGAGTGCCTTTCTAATAATGGCCTCCAGCCCCATGTTGGTGCTGGCATGCTCCTGCACCGCCTGGCTCCTACAGGTCATGAGGCCTGGGAGAGAGACACACACGGGGACGGGAGGCGGGAGCCGGGCCACGGAGAGAGGAGGGAGAGACACGGAGGAGGAGGAGAGAGAAATACACAGTGAGCACATTTCGGCAAAGCAACACGTTCCCTCCCGGCCCCTCCCGCCTCGGGTGCCCGCTGGCTGGGGAGGGGACCGGCTGCGTCCTGACGCGGGACCCAGAAACTCCCGGGCGCCGCCAGGGAGGTGGGCTCGGGGAGGTGCGACGTCCCCGGCCTCGTTCCTACTCTGTCCTCTGGGACAGCGGAAGTCCCCTCGGCAATCCCGACCCCAGCCAGGGACGTCTGTGTTTTTCTTTAATTCCGAGTGGCCGCAATGAAAGGGACGGGCTGGGGGCACCCGTTTGGGGAAGGGGCTGCCGGGAAACTGGGACAAGCCAGAGCTAGGGGCTGGTAGGGGCCTGCGGACGGGACCCAGAGGGGGACGGTGACCTCCAGGCCTGGGTCACGCAGCCCACGGCCTGCCCCACGCGGGCCCCGCCCAGGAGCCAGGAGGAGAAAGAGGAGCAGAGACGGACGGTGAGGTGAGGGTCGTAGCCATGCAGTTACGTGCGTGCAGGGGACAGGGTGGAGGGAGAGACGATCACGTGACCCCCTGGCCCGGCCCCGCCACCAGGACAAAGTGGTCGAACCAACCGACTGGCCCTGAGCAGACGCTTCCAGACGCCCACTGTGCCATCCTGGAAGCCTCTCGCTCTGTTTACCCGATGTTCTCCCGCCGCCCCCGGAACGTGCCGGGAGCTCCTGCAAACCCACCCCGCCCGGCTGGCGCGTCTTTCCGTAATCCTGGTCAATCCAGACTTTGCCGTCACAGCTCCCTGCAAATTTGCGTCCCAACCCCCGCCTGGCAGGACTTCCACACGTCCCAAAGCTTCCGCTCTGAGCGGGGACACAAGGCGGTCACCTTGTGAGCTCCCCGAACATAAAACTGGCTGGGAGTGACACAGCCACTTTGAAAACCGCGTTTCTGTGGCAACTGCTGCCGCCGCCGCCTTTGCTGTTCTTTCATCCCTGTGGGTTTCAGACGCCTTCGCGGCCAGGACGAGCACCGCACCTAACCCGCGGCGTCTCCGCTACGTGCCATCACCGCGTACAGAGTCCCGGCCGCGCTCGTCAACAAGAGCGAGATTCCCGGCGGGGCTGGGTGCCCAGCTCACAGCAGCACTCCGAGCCCTTCCCAAGGTCCCGAGGCTGCGACCCGGGGGAGCTGGCCCAGACGTGGCCACCCCACGTACGAAGGCGGAGCCTGACACGGGCCACACAGCAAAGACCGGGGCCTGGAAATTTGTTGGTTTTCTTTTTGTGGACTACGCTGCTTTAAAAATAAAATCAAACATGACTTACATATAAGTGTCAGCGCAAATCGTCACGGCGCCACTCCATGCCTCTCTACATACACAGACACGTGTGTGCCTAGCACCTGCGTCAAGATTTGGATCATTCTGGAAACGCTCATTTCTAACCATCTGGTTGCTACCAAGTGGCAGCCTTCCCATTGCCGGAGGCTCCAAGAAGCCCCCAGTGTCTAGTCTCTGGGCAGATGGGGGCTCCCGCGGGGACCACCACGTGGGGGCCCTCATTCCTTAGCAGTACCCAAGTGATTGTCCTCTGCCCTCCACAGTCCCGCGGATCAAGACCCCGGAACGTCCCCCAGGAAGGTCAGCACACCTCTCCCCCAACCTTGGCCTAAGGCTTCCCCAAAGGACCAGCGAGTCACCGAGCGCAGAGAGTCACCGAGCGCACGCACAAAGGCAAGAGACCCTGCGGACATCACGGCTCCTCAGCCCCACTGGGCCGGGCCTCCACGGGGAGCGTCACCCCGAGTCTGCTCTGGGACTGGTTACTTCACCCCAGACTCGCCCAGGCACTTCTCCAGAATCCCAACGGAGGCAGCAGGAATATATGGGTCCCTCCGAGAGGATGGGGGTCCACCCAAGGGCCCTCTAAACCCAAAACATCACGTGTCTTAAGCTTTAGCTTCGAAGTGCATGCCAGTTTTACGTGCTCTCTGCCACCACCTGCGTTGGATTTGGGGGTGGCGGGAAAGGGCCCCAGCTCAGGGGCTGGATTTTCAAGTCGAATGGAAGCTGTGGCTGTGGTGTGCCCAGGTGGGCTCTGAAGCTCGTGTGCCCGAGCCCAGGCCCCACATCGCCGTCCGAGACCAGCGAGCGAGCCAGGTGCGTTTCCAGGTGGGGGGAGGTGGGGTCCACCTGATGCTGCATGAGGGACCTGCCCGCTGCACAACTTTAGACCCTGCCGCAGGGTTAGCTGAGACCGGACTTGAACCAGGAAAGGCTCCTTGTCCCCGGAAATGGCGGGAGCAGGGGAGGGGAGGGGAGGAGGGGCCCCGGGCAGCTGTGCCGCGGGCCGGGCGGTTACCTGCTCCGGTGATGGCCGGCATGTTGAAGATCTCGGTTCCGGGCTGGCCGATATCTGCAGGGGGGTGACAGGCTGGCTGAGGCCCACGGGCCCCGGGAGACCACCTGCCCCCGCCCCGTCACTGGGGAGTCATGTTTGTCAAGGGCTCTGATGCAGGGGGTCTGAGCAAGGCCCGAGATCTGCGGACCACGCTTGGCAAGGCTCTGGGGCTACCAGCCTGGCCCAGCGACCCTCTGCAAGGTCTCTACTGCAGGTCCGGAGGGGAGACACCCCCGGGATCTGCCTAAGCTCCCCCGTGGATGAGGCTTCCCGAGGCCGGGGCCACGGCAGATTCTCCACTCACTCGCCACGGGAGCTGCGCCGGGCGCCGCGCTGAGGTCAGGGGAGCAAGGCTGGGTGTTCACGCCCAGCAACCACATACACGGGGCGAAGCCGCACAGGCAGCGGGTGCTGATGGGGCGACCCAGTCCCTGGCGCCCAGTATTCAGTGGGCGCCTACTGTGTGCTGGGTGCTATTCTACCCCAGAAAGACAGGCAACAAGAGACGGTCCCAGGGCTCCTTACACATGGGGTGGAGGGCCAGGGCCAGGGCAGGGTCGCTTAGCTTTGGAAGGTGCCCTGCGGGTCTCTGCTGCCCGGAGGCCCCGCCACGTGCCTCCCAGGGGTCGGTGGCCCTGTCCCTCCCAGGGGTCGGCCGCCCCTTACTGTATTCTGGCTCATTCCGGTTGTGGGTGTTCAGCTTCTTGTTGATCTCCTGCTTCTTGGACTTGACCATGGCGGAGTTGCTCTCTGTCAGCTTGCTGAAAAAGGCTGGTGGCTGGCCGGTGTTGCCAGGAGACTTGGAGCCCATCCTGCTGAGAGGAGCAGACCCCCGGGTCAGCCCATGCAGCGCGGTGCTTGCACGCCTCTGATGACAGGGAGCTCACCCCCCAGCGAGCTTCCCTCGCCTCTCCTGCCTGGCAGGAGGCCATACCTCCTGAAATCGTCACCGATCCCAGACGCAGAGGGTCTCAGGAGCCCCCCCTCCCTGCCGCTGTGGTGGGCCACCCCTAAGCACCTGTTCCAGCCCGACCCTTGGAAAGAGCCTCAGGAACTGAAAGTGGGTTTGGATCGTGCCCCTTTGCGGCCAGCGGCCCGGCCTCTTCCCTGCGCCCCCCCAGCCCCAGCCCTGGCTGGGTCCCACATTTAACGTATCGTTTCTTAGATCTCCAACAGGAGCCAGGACAGTGGCCTGGCCTGAGTGGAGATCCCAGGCCACGGCACGGAAAGCTGCCGTGGAGGTGCCCCCTGGTGAGGGTTGGGGTGCATCGCTCACCCCCCCACGTCTGTGAAGTTTGCTTAGCAGGGCTGAGACCGCCCAGCCGAGCCCCACAGCCCCGGTCGCCCTCCACACGGCACAGCGGTGGCCCAGGGGCAGGGCGCGTGCGCCAGCCAAGTACCTGGGCTCCGTCTGCTCCCCGTCCCGGTACAGCAGTGGGTACACGGCACTCCGGGGGTGGCCGGGCTCTGTCATGCCTTCCGGCGGGGACACGGGCTCAATACCGTCCTCGCCCCCAGCCAGGACCGACGTCTTGCTTGGCTCTGGAGACCTGGACGGAGAGAGGGTCCCGGCTGCGGCCAGAGGCTCCCTCCCGAGGAGACATCCCACCCCCGCCGCCCAGCCCGGCTCCCCCGTCCGTGGACGAATCGTGGACGTTTTAGACCACACGTGGTCTCTGCCACACACTCCTCTTTTCACAGCCCTTCAAAACGTAAAATCACCCTCAGCTCGTGAACTGCACAAAAACTGGCGGTTCGTTGACCCCCACTCCGAATCCTGGTCGCACCCCCACGCCAGGTACCGTCCCCCACAGACATCGCACCGTCTCCCCACATCCAGCCTCACGTGTGTGAGCCCCTGCTGGAAAGGCGCCTCCACTCCAGGGCTCGGGGCCCTCCCCACCTCCTCTCCCCGCCGGCCCCGTGGGAGTGTGCGTGTGGGCGTGCGTGTGCACGCGTGTGCATGTGTTGAAAGCCTCCTCTCCAAACCACATAGCTGGGGTTCGAACCCCAGCTCTGCCACTGACTGGCTGTGTCCCTGCGGGCAAGTGAATGTACTTCTCCGGCCTCAGTGTCTGTACCTGTGAAATGGGGGCAGTGCTGCCTGTGCCTGGGTGGCTGTGAGAGCCCAGTGAGCTAACACGTGTAGGTGTTCACATGGGTGCCTGGAACCCTCCAAGCGTGACTCGGGCAAACTCCCCACCCCTCCAAGCCTCAGTTTCTCGTCTGGGCGGTGGCTCCAGGCTGGCCTTGTGTGTTGCCCAGCCCAGCCCCCGCTCTGAGGCAGGCGTGTGACGACGTCCTCCCCCGGCTGACCAGCAGGAGGCGCCTGCCCTCGCTCACCTCTTGCCCCCTTCGCCGTGAGGGGAGCCGCGGGCCGGGGGTGGGAGGTAGAGCTCGCTGGGCGGGCGGCGGAGGTCCAGGACGGGGCAGCTGGCCCCGGGGAAGGAGTAGAGGGGGGCGGGGAGGGGCGCAGGCAGCTGCTGCGGGTGGTGCCGTGTGTAGTCTTGCGTGATGACCTCCTGCGGGCCGAGGTGGGGAGGTGCGGGGTCAGACGGCAGCCACCCTGCCCGAACCTTCTAGGTGGGGTCGGGGGCTGGACTGGGCTTTGGGGCAGAACCCTGGCTCTGTTCTGGGCTTCTGGGAGACTCTGGACCTGCCTACAGCCCTCTGGGCCTCCCTGGACCCGTGCGCAGAGGGGTCGGGGCCTGGAGCCCCCAGCTGAGTAGGATTAACACACGAGAACGTCCCGGGGCCCTTGCAGATGTGGGTCACAGGTGCGCGCCCCCAGGCCCCATCGGTGGGACGAGATGCCCCGGATGCCGGGATCTCACCCACCCCTGGCCACACTGCCAGGACCGAGGGGCTGTGCGGGCCTCTCCCCTCCCAGGGCCTGTGACGAGGAGGGGGCAGAGAGCGGGTAGTTACACTGATGTGCTGTGCCAGGGTGACCACCCGCTGGTGACCTTTGACCCCCGGGGCAGTCTGCAGCAGCGGGCTGGACGAGGGCTGGCTCTCGGGCAGCGGCCGCAGGTTTGGGAGGTGTGTGGCCTCACCGCCGAGCTTCACGGGGCCTGCGGGCAGAGCAGAGCCGGTCGGGGCGTCGGGGTGGGCGAGCGGTGTCTGCTGGGCCGGGGCGACCCCGCACCTCTAGGCACCTCGGTTTGCCCGTCTGAGTGGCGGGACAGCGACTGTCCTTGTCGGGGGTGCTGGGGCGGGCGGGGAGGTACCTGGCTGCTTGGGCCGCAGCTCCCCCTCTGCGTGGCTCTTGTCGAGCTCCTCAAGGTGCTTGGGGAGCCCCTTGTCGTGGGTGAGGCTGGGCGAGCTCACGGGGCTGATGGGCTCCACCCCGTCGGGGCTGTAGCTGCTGCCATGGTAACCTGCAACAGCAGGGCCAGGGTCAGGCAGGCGGGCTCTGGGTCCCAGAGGCAGAGCCGCCCCCCACCCTGCCTGCCACCCCGCCCGGGTCCCCAAGGGATCAGATTGACCCAAGCTGGGGGCCGGGTGTGGGCCCCCAGAGAGAGTGGGACGCAGAGAGAGACAGACGCTGAGAGCCACAGGGGAAAAGGGACAGACAGAGACGGACTCGGGCCGTGGGGCTGAGTGAGGGGAGTTTCTGGGGAAGGAGGGACCCAAGGTCCCGGGAGCCCGGCCTGGGCCACAGCCTCCACAAGCCCTGGTCCCACAAAGAGGCGCTGTGAGCTGGGGCCGTGGTGGCGGGTGGACACGGAGGGCTCCTCGGGGTATGCGGGGCTGGGGATCCCCAAGACTCCCCCGTGACGAGGGCGGATGCCAGAGTGGGAGCCCCCGGCTGCTCCGGGTCAGGGCAGGGCCGTCCCCTGCACCGCCTGCCTCGCCTGAGACCGTCCCTGTGCCCGAGCCCGCCGCAGCCCCGCTCCCGGCTCCCCAAACGCAGGCACGGGGGGAGATGCAGTCGAAGTCAGTCACAGATCCATTCATTAAAGGAAAAAAAGCGAAAATCCAAAAACAAAAAAAAAAGGAAAAAAGAAAAAGAAAATCACAACCAACGGTGTGCAAAGGATGAGCTGCCCCTCGAGGGCGCGGCGGCGGCCGGAGGGTCATCAGAGCGTGCAAATCGACGGAGACAGTTTCCAAACAAAATACCAAAACCAACAACAACAAAAAAAACGGGGAAAAATAAAAAGCAGAGATTTGAAAATATCTTTAGGCCACAGACGGGGTGGGCGGGCGGCGGGCCAGGGGTCTTACCATCTCGAGGGGAGCCGTTGGCCAGCGAGCCGCCTTCTCGCGCCCCTTTATCGTGAGCGATTTGACGCATGATTATCGCGTCTATGAAGGTGGCTGCTGTCAGGGTGGTCTTACCCAGAGAACGGAGTTCCAACTCCTGGATGGAAAAGGGTTTACTTTGAGTCTTTTCCCGGTGCAGATCGGAGGCCGAGGCGGGCGGCGCTGGCTGGTCCGGGCTGGCGTGTCGGGGTGCGAGGCTCTTCGCCGGGGTGCGGGCGATGGCCGTGTGGCTGGAGCCGGGGGGCGCAAGGGGCCGGGGCTCGGAGCCCTTGCTGGGGGAGGAGGCGGGCTCCAGCCCAGAGCGTGCCGGGGGCTTGGCGAGGAAGGCGTGGCTGGTGTCTGCACGGGGCCGCTCGGGCCGGGCGACCCGGGGGGCCTCCTTGGGCAGCAAGACGGGCTCCATGAGCGTAGGGTAGACCCCATCCAGTGTGCTGCCCAGCGGGCAGTGGGCGGTGGGCGGGAATGTGGCGGCCGGGCGGACGGGGGAGGAGGTGGAGGTGGACCTGGGGAGGAGAGAAGGGGCTCAGGCAGCCGCCCCTCATTCCAGCGCCCTCGGTGAGTCCCCATGCCCTAAAGTAACCTCGACATTCCCTGCTGCTCCCAGAATAAATCGGCCCTCCCAACGGTGACCTGCGAGACAGTGTGGCAGGGTCTCACCCACCCCACCCGTTCACCGCATCGTTCCAGAATTCTTTCTTAGCACTTAGTAGGTGCCAAGCTCTGTTCTAGAGTCTGGGGATATGGAAGCCCCCAGAACACACGAGGGCAGGTCTTCCCTCCCAGCTGAGGGGGCAGACTGCGAACGCAACGCACACGTCGACCCCCCAGCACGGTGGCGGCTGCTCGGAAGCAGTGAGTTGGGGTCAGGGAGAGAAGAACCAGCAAACCCGGCGGGGGGGGGGGGTGGTGCTCGGAGGGTCCCTGAGGGGAGCGCGGGAGCGAGCTGGGCCCTCGAGGACGCACGGGAGACGCGCGAGCCACGGGTGCAGCAGGGTGGGCAGTTGGAGCCCAGCTCCCCGCGGGGACGCCCCCCCAGCATGGCCAGTGGGAAGGGGCTGGTTTTTCCCTCTGCGTTTCCCGGTCGGCCGCCACCGGTAGAGAGGAACTGCTGGAGCACGCGCCGGCGCCCGCCAGTCCCGCGCTAAGCAGCCGGGGGCTCCTGCGCCATGTGCCTACCAGAGCTGGAGTCGGGGACAAAGCCCACCCTTTCGGGAAATGACGTCGATTTTCGTAACTGGAATCCTGACGGGGTGTGATTTAAGGCAGGCAAATGGGGGGTGGACACTTTTACGAATGGAAACTCCATTTGGTGCCAGGGCAGGGGGGAGCTGGGGAAGGTCCCCGGTGAAGCAGCTCCACCCACGGCCCTCAGGGGTGCGTCACCAGAGGGGCCTGGGGGTCACGCACAGGGGCTGGGGAGCCCCCCCACCTTCGTGGACCTCAGGACTTTGCCCAGGCAGGAGGGACCCGCCTCCTCCCCCAGGCCTGGCTAAGGGTTGGGGAGGACCCGGGAAGTCTCTGCCCCGGCCCCCGGTCAGTCTGCCCTCCCCACAGACCCCATCCCGGACCCAGCCTGCGTCTGTCCCCTGGGCCTCCGCGCACTCATTACCCGCCTAACCCGACACCACCCATCTATCCATCCCGGCCACCTGTCCACTGGCCCACTAGCCTGGCCGCCCATCTGCCAACCCGCATCCCTCCACCCACCCCGTCGTCCATCTGCTCACCTGCCCCGGTCCTCCACCCGGTCCACCCACCCATCTGCCCCCTGCTGTCCACCGGGGGGGGTTACGATTCTTACTCATAACCTCCTTCCATCTAACCTGCCCCCCCGTGCCAACCTGGCCCACCTCAGGACCGTGGGCGTGCTGGGCTCCACAGAGGTGATGATGCCCTTCACGCCCGCGTTGTGCAGCACGCTGGGTCTCTGCTGCAGGGCGTCCTGGGTCCGGGGGGAGATGGGCGAGTGCTGGTGGGCGTGGGAGGCGGGGCGGCTGCTGCCCCCACCCCCGCCGCCGCTGCTCTGCTCTGTACCTGGAGACAGGCTGCGGCGTCAGAGGGGGCAGGCCTCGCGCAGCCCGCGAGGACCCCTGGGGCTTGGGGCGGGGGTCCCTGCTGCCCTACCGGGTCTCCAGATGGGCGCGTGCTCCACCGTCGTGGTCGACGCGAGGATGGACTTCTCCCGCTCACGCTCCCGCTCCGACGAGGACGTGGTGGCCGGTTTTGTCAAGTGGGTGGGGCCTCCTGGGAAACCCGAAGGCCGGGACTGTCAGCCCCAGGGGCCAGGAAGGGCCAGGCCTCGTCTTCAGCCTGCCCGCGCCCCGCTGGGGTCCCGGCCGGTAGGGGGTGCGTGGCGCTACCTGGGGAGAGCGGGGAGCTGCTGGGGCGGCTGCTGAAGGGCTGGGGCGCGGTGGGGAGGTAGGCGAGGCGGTCCAGGGCGGTGGCCGGGGTGCCTGGCGTAGGCGGCACCAGCACGGGCAGATGTGGCACTTGGGACAGGTCGATGATGCCTGGGGGGGGCGGGGGGTGAGCCACAGGGAGGACAGGGCCAGGCTGCCGCCCCGTCCGCCCCCCCGGCCTCCCTTCGCCCGAACCACCAGCGGGCTCCCTCGGCTCCCAGGACCCTTTCTGAACGCTCCCGTCCTCGCGGCCCGAGAAGCGGCCTTCCCCGCAGCTGGCACCGGTCACCTTCGCGGGCCTCTGCCTTTCAGCCTCTGGTCCCCACGGAACCAGCCCCTGCACTCGATCCTCACCGTTGGAAAGACCTAGCGTGACTCTGGCTTTTCTGCCTGGGCCCTGACTCAGACTCGCTCACTCCAGGAGGACGTCCCAGGAGTGTTTCTGGAGGATGCCCCGCGGACACACACGCAAAGCAACCACGGGCCGCTTACAAGTCAGAGGAAGCGAAGTTCAGACGACTCACGCTTGATCTTTTTCTAAACTCCCGAGTTCGCCGCACCCCAAGGGCACGCACAGACACGCACACGCCGCTACGTAAGCAGGCACACGCCACGCACCCAGCTGCCAGATGCTGGCTGGCGCCCACACGCATGCGCAAATTCACAAGCCCAGCACGCACGACCCGCATCCCACACGCCGGTCTGCGTGTGCCCTCGGGGCGCTGACGCAAACCCGTGAGGGGACCCATTCCAGCCACCTGGGCGAGGACCTGGGCACGCACGTGTCCTCTGGGAGCAAGGCCCAGCCCGGGCGGGGCTGGTCTGACCCGCACTCGCCCAGAAGTGCCCACCCACCTCGAGGGCCGGCGGCATAGTTGAGAGCCAGCGAGGACTCGCGGGGCGAGAGGCCCCGCAGCATGTCGGCTCGCTGGGCCATGGCAGTGGCCGCGTTGTGGTGCATCTGCTGCGAGGTGATGTAGTCGTTGATGATGGTCTGGCGGTTCTCCAGGGCCGCCGTGTCGGGGTAGCCGCGGATGAGGTAGGGCGGGTACAGGTGCGGGTAGGTGGGGTTGGGCGCCAGGTGCCGGGGCAGGTAATAGGCAGCAGCTGCGGGAGGCGGGAGCGGGCGTGAGGCCGGCTGCGTCCACCGCGTCTGCGCCCCACTCCCCCGACAGCTCCCCCCGCGGACACGCGTGGCCCCCCAGAGCACGCTCCGCAAGTCAGAATCGAGGGCCTCACAGTAGGAAAACGTCTGCTCCCAGACACGGGGACGTGTCTCCTACCAAAGATGCTTTTTGCACTGAGGGCCTCCCAGACACAGGGCACCCGAATGCAGACTAACATGCCAGAGGGACGGAGCCTTTTAAAAGGAAGTTTTTCAGATCACATCCATTTGGGAAATGCGCACACTCAAGACCTCATTTGATAGATTTGAGATTTTAAAGGCACTGATAAGTCCCGCAGGAAAAGAAAATCACTGAAAATCTTCAACCCAGCATGTCCCTCAAAATACTAAGAGAAATTCTGCTCTAACTTAAACTGGTCATGATGGCATTGTTGGGCCTCCCGATCTCCAGGCCTCGTTTCCCTGTCCAGGTGCACCTAGCTGCTGATGCCCGACTCGTCCGTGGGCTGACACCGATGAGGTCCCCGGCCCTACGTGTGACTTCCCCACTGCGGCAGGGCTCTGCGGGCCCAGGGCAGTCACCTGCATCCAAGGGGATCCCGCGGGGAATGGAGGTGGGGTCGAAGGCCAGGGGGATGTGGCCGCGGTACAGGTCCACGCCACTCACACCCCGCAGCAGGTGCTCGTAGGGCGAGATGGGGTGCGGGTGGTGCTCCGGCACGGTGCTGTGCGGGGACTTGGCGATCTCCCGGGGCGTCGACGTCAGCTTTCGATCCTGGGACGCCTTGCTGGACGAGAGGCTGCCTGTGGGGACGGGCCAAGGGGCATGGTGTCAGGCCTCCGTCCCCACCCCACGCGGGGCCACGCGGCTGGGGGGGGTCCCGAGATCCCAAGCGCCAGGACTCTTCATTCGCTCATTCATTTCATTCTTTCCTCGATTTGCCTCTTAGTTCGTTTTCTTTCATTGACCCGTTCATTTCTGCTGTGTGGGTTCTCAGGATTCATTCAATTAATCAAAAATATTCACGCAGCCTTGACCACGTGCCAAATGTTGTTGGGAGAGCTGGGGTCACCCCAGTGAACAAAACAGACGAAACGCTGGCTCCCATGGCGGGAGGCAGATGATGAACTAGTAAACAAATGAGAATTTCATGGCGAAAAACATTCTGAAAAATTTTAACATGGGAGGGGGAGGTTGGCCACGAGAAGCCTCCCCGAGGATGCGACATCTGAACAGAAACCCGACGGACGGAAAGAACCCGTCCAGGACAGACCTGTCCACCTAACCTGCCGAAAGCAACAGGCCGGGGACGTTGGGGGCAGAGGGGACGACACCGCGGAGGCCCCGAGTGAGCAGCAGGCTTGGTGCGGCCGCGGCACAGAGAGAAAGGAGGCCCGTGCGGCTGGGTCTTGGGGGGCTGGGGGACGCCAGGTGCGGAGCTGCGGGACTGGCAGGCGCCGGGGAGAACCCTGCACTGGAGGCAGGGCCCACGGGGTGGGGGTGCAGCCCCATGGGTGCCTGGTCCCCGCCTGAGCCGAGACAGCAGGAAGCTTGCCCAGAGGGTGCCCACCCGGCCCACTCACCCTCCTGCAGGCGTGGCGTGGGCTCCCGCGTGGTCACGGGCGAGCCGCGTGGAAGGTGGCCGGTGAAGGGCGCCCCGTGGTCCTCGTAGGCCAGGGGGCTCTGCCGCGGCTTGCCCAGCTCAGGCACGATGACCGGGGCCCCGCGTGCGATGGAGCCCCCCGAGGCGCTGGCGGCCCCCGGCCGGCTCTTCAGGGTCTCTTCGTAGCAGGCGCGCTCCAGCGCCCGGGCGTCGGCCAGCACGTCCAGCGGGTGCACAGCTGGGAAGGTCCGGCCAGGGCTGCCGATGATGGAGCGCACATCGTGCTTTTTGGAGCCAGCGGAGGACGCGCCGGTGTCGTACTTGAGCGGGGTACCCTGGGACAGAGAGGGGGTGAGCTCCAACCTCGGCCCTAGACCCTAGATCGATTATTAAACCTTTCTGAGCCCCGGCAGCTCATCTACAAAATGCGGGTGACGTCTCCCTCCAGAGGCAGGGAGACAAAGGGATTCGTGAAACCGGCGAAGGCACGCTTGTCACTGTCCACCCCGCCGGCCCGGCCTGACCTCCGGCCCCGGACCCCGGAGCTGCCTGGGGAGCTGCAGAAGGGAGCGGAGGGTTCAGCGTCACCCCTCCCTGGAGTTTGCTGGAAAGAAGCCGAAACCAACACCCCCACGTGGGCAGAAACCTTCCTCCGTTCGGCCTGGGACCCTCCGCGGCCCACCCGGCGCCCGAGCGCAGCTCCGCACGGCCTGGGATGCCGAGGTCAGGGCTGAGGTTCGCGTTTGCTCTCTGGCCGGAAAGGGTGGCTGCAGATGGGGGGCACGGCCAGGACAGCAGCCAGCCCACCTGGGGGGCGCCCCCACCCTGTTTCAACAGGCTCTGGGGACACTGGACACGGCGGGGCCCAAGGCTTTGCAAGTGACGGGGCTGCTTGTTCGGGAACATTTTAATTACTTTCATAAGGAAAATGCCCTAATTTTTCAAAAGAATATTCTAGAATCAGACGAGCCCCTGCCCTGGACACAGTGGATGCTTGCCGACGGCTCCGTAACCGCCTGGAGGCTGAGCGCCAAACCCTTTTCCTGGCATTCCAGAACCTTCCTATTGCTTCTGCCTTTTGCTCAGGAGCTCTGAAGCCTTGACCCAGCTGGGGTCCTGCCCGGGACCCTTCCCCAGTCCCCACCTCACACCCCCACAGCCCTGGGGTGGGGTCACCTCTGCCCCTGCGAAGGGACGGTGGCCCTTGGGGGAGCGTCCCCTGCCCAGCTCGTCACACCACCTTCCCCTGCCGAGCCGGGCCCTCCTGAGAGGGGGCAGCTGCTGGCAGGAGGTGGACACCAGAGGCAAAGGGGTTGCAGATTTAGGGATATCGGATTTGGGCTTCAAAGCTGCCATTTACTTGCTGCGTGACTCTGAACAAGTTGCTTAACCTCTCTGAACCTCAGTTTACTGGCCAATAAAATGGGGCCAGGACAAGAACCACCTCAGAGCATCCCTGTGAGGCTACATAAGCCACATCCGCAGCATCCGTGGGCAGCAACCTGCCCAGTTTATTGCCACATTTTGTTCTGTGTCCTTGGCCAAGCTGCTTGACCTCTCTGGGCCTCAGTTTCTCTACCCGAAGAACGAGAACCACAGGCACAAACTCTCAGGGCTGAGTGCAACCGAATGAGGCTGGGGCCGTTCCCCCGGAACGTACGTGGTGCACGCCTGGTCATGAGCCACGGCGACCTCGGGCAGGGCGCTCGACGGCTCCGGGCCCCGGTCCCCCGCACCCCGAGATCGCAGCCCGGCTGGGCCGTACCTGTGTGATGGAGCCCTCCTTGAGCGGCCGCGGGGCCAGGGGCAGCTCGGGCGTGCGCCGCAGCTCCTCGCGCGGGATCTCATGGATGGAGCGGCCGGCCTCCTTCACCGTGGCCACCAGGCCCTCGTGGGCCGGCTTCAGCTTCAGCGGGCCCAGGGCCTCCAGTGGCCGCGTCTTGTAGGCCTCGGCCAGGTCCCGCGGGGGCGGCGGGGGCGTGCCCTCCCGCTTCAGGAGCTTGGCCTCGCGACGCAGGTAGTCCTCCTGGGCCTCCACGTAGGACCGTGGGATCCCTGCGGGGTGGACGGCGGTGAGTCTGGGCACCTGTGCCCACCCCGCCTGAGCGAGGGCCTCTCCACCAGCGGGTGTCGGAGCTAGGCCGAGTTCAAACCCTCACTTGCTGTGTGACTTTGAGTATGTGACTTGACCTCTCTGAGCCTCAGCGTCTTTGTATACGAAATGAGAACGTGAACTGAAACCACAAAATAACCCAGACAAAAAGCACAAAACTGCCGGGCCCACGGCAGGCGGCTCCACCGCTGACCAGCCACACGCACTTGACCTGAGCCTCCCGCCAACTGGTCCTCCTGACACAAAACACACACAGCACCTGGGTTAGTGCCGAGCACACAGTAGTTGTTCCGTAAATGCCACCTACGGAGCAGATGGGTGACAGGTGCATTTTGCTTTTTTGTTTTCAAACAAGTGCCCTTGCTTCGTATCTCACGTCGTCACGCACACACGTATCGTGCGCCTTTCTGCGTACGTGTCCCGGGGGTTCCCGCGCACCCTGGCGTCTCTCTCCCCTCCTGCCTGGCTTGACTGCCGCCCACCGTGGGAGCAGAGGGCAGGGTGGTACCTTGCGTGATGGACCCGCGGATGTGGTGCTGCTCTTTGAGATGGTGGGGGCTGTGCCGCTCGGGCGGGATGGCGCGGCCCATGAGACCTGGAGACAGAGGGCGAGGGCTCGTCAGGCGGGTCCCTGAGCCGGCACCGGGCAGACTCGGGTCAGTCCCACAGTGACGGTGGCGGAACAGGGCCCAGCAAGGACGAGTCCCACCCCCGGAGCCCTGTGCTACCTCCGGACCGAGCCCAGAAAACCCAGCCTCAGTTTCCCCATCTGTAAACCAGGGCCAAGCATCCCACCAGCTCCCTCCACGGGGCACTGGGAAGTGAGTGCTGCGTCTGGGCCGCAACCCCGCAGGCGGGCCCCACCTTCGATGCCAGCGGAGGAGATGGCCCTGCTGACGCGGCCCTCCATCATGTCGTAGGTGCGCTTGGGCGCCCCTGTCTCGTGGGGAGGCCCCGAGCTGCTCCTGCCGTCCTCCTTGGAGCACTGGGACACAGACATGCCACCTGGAGACCAGACGCAGAGCACGGTGAGGGGCCGCGCACGGCGCTTCCGCACAGCCCCGTCACCAGGCCCGGAAGATAAGGTGCGTGGTTCGGCGCGGGGCCCGTGGCAGACCCCGGCTACCCGCTGCTGAGCCTCGCTGGGTGGGACGGGCACGGTGAGCTGCCTCACCCCACACCCCGGTCCTCCGGGCTGCTCTGTCGGCAAGCAGGTGCACGCATGAGCGTGCGAGTCTGTCTACACGTGTGTGAGCGAAGACGCATCCGCAGCGTGGTGCTCGGGGCAGGCAGGGAACTCACGTGCATCAGCACGGGCTGCGTGTACGGGGATGCGTGTGCACGTGTGTACGGGGGATGCGTGTGCACATGTGTGCGCGGGTGCACCTGGCTGCTGAGGACAGAGCGAGCCTGTGCACGCACACATACACGCACACACGCACACCAGGGTGTGCCTGGCGGCACGTGGCTTTGCACGTGTGTGTGTGGGCGGTCGTCACAGAAGCCCGTCTGTGTGGATGTGCGCGTGAGTACACAAATGTGCGTGTGCCCTACCACAGGTATGCGTGGGCAAAGATGTGTGGGTGGCCGTGAAGGCGTCTCCCTGGCAGAGGTGGCCCCGCCGAGCCGGCCTGAGCTCAGAGGGGCCGGCTCACTGCCCCCGGTCGAGAGCCCCAGGGCAGCAGAGGCGTGGTTCCGCCTCCCCTGGGGGAGTCTCCTCCCACGGTGGCTGAGTCCAGGGGGTCGGAAATAAGCTCGGGATCCAGCCACACCCTTCGCGGGTGAGGTGCTCCCGCATTCCCAGGGGCTTTCCACGTTGCCACCTGGGACCCTCGGGTTGCTGGCTCCCGAGGACGTGCGCTGCTGGGTGCTGTGTGGCTGTCCTGACGTTTCTCTGCACTGATTGCTGATGTTTAAACATCAGGAGATTTTGGATACAAACGGAGACCGGAAGTCAGGCCAACCATCGGTTGCTGTGAGCGGGACGGCAGGGGTGGCACCGCAGTCCTGCCCACTCCCTGCCGCCTCACGCCCGGCCAGCTGCCCGCACTGGCCACCGGCCCCGGAGCACAGGAGAGCCTAAAAGCCCCATTAAAACACGGTACGCTTAAGGCCTGTAACGGCTCGGTCCCTGGTCCCAGCTCCCAAGGTGCGAGTCCACCCAGTGACCTCACGACACAGCCCCGTGACTGCCAGCCCCCATCAGCCCTTCCCCGGCTCCCGGCCACCTCCCTGGTGCCCAGCCTGGGGGCACCTGATGGCCTGTCCCCAAGATGGTCTCTCCCTGGCAGCAGAGCAAGGTCTGTCCCTAAGCCTCACGGTACCAGCTCCGCCTCCCAGGACGGGGGCGGGGCTGCCGCAGGGCGCAGGCGGACGGAGAGCCCGTGCCCCCGGGGAGGACAGGACAATTTCGGCCACAGCTGGCAGTGCCGACAGGGGTGCCCATTAGCAGCTTTTATCTCCACACCCTTGGGTGCCCGAGACTGCCAGGAAATCCACTTTCCCAGCACTTGGCTCCCTTAACCCCTTCCTCTCTGGAACCAGGGCCTGGCGCCCGGCGGGGGTGGAAAGTCACTCCAGCCGTCACCCCTCTGCGGCCAGTTAGAGCGCGTGGGTTTTGGCGGAAGTGCAGGGCTGAGGGCCTGGTGGTGTGAACCGGGCAGAGATGGAAGGTTGCTAAGACCCACCCTTGCCTGCTGCTGACTTGCATACCTGCAGGGACGGCTAGGTCACCACCTATCGGACCATGCTCCCTGACCTCACCCAGCCCTGCCTCCCTGTGAAGCCTCCTGAATGGGCCAAACACCCTCCTCCCTGATCCCGGCTCGCTTCTCTCTCGTGGGGCCGGGAGGGTGGCCACACAGGACCACTGGACGTGGCTGTGCCCCAGTTTTCTCACCTGTAAATGGGGAAAAACCCTTTATCTCAGCCCCCAACCACCCCGCTGCCAGGAGGGGCACGAACTCCCCCAGACGCATCATCCAAGGGCATCTGGCTGCCTTTCCACGCCCCCCCCATTGTCTGGGCCCCTCCTCTCTCGACCAACTCCAGACACACCGAGGCCGGGGGGCCTCGTGGACACGTGAGCTGGGCAGGCGTCCACGGCTCAGAATCAACAAGGTGCCTTCCCATCCACACCTCGTGTGTGCGCCCCGAGCGCTCTCCGAGGGTGGGGACCTGCTTTAGCTCCTGCCGTGTGCCCTGGGCATGTGGCTGGCTCCACTCCGAGTGACCAAATGACCAGCTGTCCTCCCCGGCCCGCCCTGCCAATGCCCCTCGGCCGTCAGCGCAGGATGTCCCGGCGACTCACCCTCGTAGGACAGGACGTGGCCCTTCTTGCCCTCGTAGATGACGTGGCCCTTGGGCAGGCCGTCCTCCCGGCCACGCTCCAGGCGACTGGGGCTGTCCTCGCCGATGATCCGGGTGATGGTGCCCTTGTACAGGACGTCGGCCGGAGTGCCCTGCGGGTGGAGCAGTGAGACCCGGCAGCTGTGGCTGAGGACCCCTCACGACCCGAATGCACACATATGCACACACGTGTACACACGTGCACTGTCTCACAAGGGGAGGCAAAGCCCACCAGGACGCAATCACCTAACGAACACTCCTCTGAGCACTTTCCTAGATGAACTCATTTAATCCATGACGCCTGAAGGCAGGTTCTGTTCGTTATGCCTGTTTCAGATGGGGAAACCGAGGCACAGAGGGATCAGGTGACTTCACCCAGGGCCACATAGCTAGCGAGGGGCAGAGCTGGGACCTGAGCCCGGGTGGTCTGGCCCTGGAGTCTGCGTCCCCACCACCCACCGCTGCAGGGTCTGACTCTCTCAGAACCCGGGGATCCAACCACCGACAAACAGCGGCTGCGGGGAGCGAGGAATGTCGGCTGCCGGGCCACGCCTGCAGCCGCAGGTCGTGCACTTTGGTGGCATAAAACCAGGACAAGGACTCGGGCCGGGTAGGACACCGGAGATTTTACTCCTAACCCAGGGTTTCTCAGCCGTGGCACTGCCAACACCTGTATGCAGACCCTTCTCTGCCGTGGGGCTGTCCTGTGTGTCGCGGGGCTTTAGTGGCGTCCCAGCCACCCCGACTGCCGCTCCAGCCCCAGAGCTGTGACAATCAAAACGTCCCTGGGTATCTGGGGGCAAAATCCCAAGTTGAGATCCACTGCCTCGCAGGGAGTGAGCTCCCTACAGGAGGAGGTGTTTAAGCCGAGAGCGGAGGGCCGCGTGGGTCCATGGGGTGGCGTGAACAAGCCTGGGGGTCAGGACACGACTGCGGAGTCAGACCGCCGGGTGTCAGGTGGCAGCTTCACCGCCGGCCGCGGGACCACGCGGTCCCTGCCTGCCGGTACCCGCCCGGTTAATAAATGTCTCTCCACGTGTGTGGGCGGAGCGCTGATTTCCTCACGGCCTGGCAGCGAGGCCGTGGGAAAGTCTGACCCTCGTCTACCTCACACACCCTGGCAGCTGCCACCGCGATGTGACCTGGTGCAGGTGGATGTCCAGAAACTTCAAATGTCGACCTCTGACCCCTGCCATGTCATGAGAACGACCCCCCTAGGAATACTTTCATCAAAGGGAAACTGAGTCTGCGCCGAGCATTTGTTCTTTGCACGCAACACGGCTGCCCTCGAAAGCCTCTGATTTCAAAACCTACAGATTTCGGAGCAAGATGCGGCAAGAAGGGCCTGCACCGCGGTGGGAGCTGCAGCTCCGTGGGTCAGAAGCAGCTTGCTGTGGGAGACCCTGTTGCCCAAGGCCCCGCCACTGACACGCGTGTTAATGTAGCCAGACACGCCACCACGAAACCCTGGCTCCAGCCCTCACCAGCCCCATGGCCACACACCAGGAACCCTCCCACCTCTCGGCCTTTGTACATGCCGTTCCCTGGGATTTCTGCACAGCTCGCACTCTTGATTCTCCTCGCCACGGCTGACATGTCACCTCCTCGAGAGGTCTCTCCCTCCTTGCCTGGTCCGGGGCCGTCTCAGCCACGGCACATCCTGCTCTGAAACCACCCGTTCGGCGCTCCCTGCCCACCGTCTCGCTCTGCCCCCTCCCGCCACCCGCCAGCTCTAGGTCGGCGAGTCGAGCTGACTCCACGCGGACAAGACGACCGTCCGCAGCGAGAATTGCGACGCCCCAGGGGCCACCCCATCTGCCGAGGCAGGGGCGGCGAGAATGGAGGGACACGAGACAGGCTGGCCCCGCCCCGTCCCTCACGCCGCGACCCCGGACACCTACGTGGGTGATGGAGCCGCGGTAGGTGATGGGGCTCTCCGGGGGCACCCGTGTGCTGGGGGTGCCTTTGGTGATGCTCCCGCCGGGAACCGAGCCCAGAGCTGTCCCTGGAAGACACGAGACACGGGCTCAGGGGCTGTCTGTGGCTTCTTCCCAGGCCCTGGACCTGGGGACCCACGAGTCTGGCTCAGTGCACAGGGTCCCTGTGCCCTTCAGTGGTGAAGCAGACAACTGTCAACAGATGACGCTTCCCGGAGGGACTGGATAAAGGGTCCTGGTCCTGCCTTGACCACCCAAGGGGCAGGGGGGACATGCAGGGGACCCAGGGCAGAAGGGCCTCACCTCGCAGCACGGACGTCTCCTGGGCCGTGGGTACCCCCAGGCTCTCCGGTGGCCCAGCCTGGCCCCGTGGGGACAGCTGCTCCTGCTTCACTCCGCTGAAGGGTGCTGAGGACCGGTGAGGGGTGAGTCACGTGCCACCGGGCAGGGACACAGGCTCGTCCCCCACCCTGCCTGACCTGACCCGGGGGCTGCAAGGGGCTGTGACGTGCCATCCCCTCCCCCACGTTCCAGCCAGGAGCACGGGGGAGTCTCCCAGCCGCCACCCCGAGTCCCGCGGGCCCAGATGCCCCTCGCTCACCCCCCAACGCGACGGCTGGAGCCGGGCCCGGCCATGCAGGTGGTGGGCCTAGGATCCTTACCCAGCTTCTTGGGGTCCATGGCCAGGGGCAGCCCCATGGTGATGGGGCCCACGGGGGCCTTGGCGTGCTCCGAGTAGGGCGCGTGCAGCTGGACCGACATTCCCTGTAGGGCAGAGCCGTGGGGTCACCTCCCCGCTGCCCCTCGGACCCTCCGCCGCAGGCTGGAAGGCCCAGAGGACGTGCAGGTCAGAGTGCCAGCCCCGCTGTCCAGCCGTGTCACACGGACAGGCCAGTGCTTCTCCTGAGCTGGGTCCCCTCCCCTGAAGGGGCCACCATCATCTGGTGCAGTTTGAAGGGAGCAGTGCACTCGGATGACCGTCCCGTCTGTGTCTGCGGTGGCAGCAGGTCGGGGCAGATGGCCCGGAGCCAGCACCCGCCACGGGCCAGCTGCTCTGCCAAGCACTTGCGTCTACGCGTTTGCTCTTCCATTTCGGGGTGGGGGGTGGAACTGAGGTGCAGACAGGTGACGCACCTTGCCTGAGGCCAATCTGCTTCCACAGCCCGTGTCTTGCCTGCCCACAGGGTCACCGCCCACGACTCAGGCCCCCGGGAGCCTGGCCTTCCCCCGCCCCCCACCGCCAGACCTCTCGGGGCCTGCTGCCCCCACTTGCGGATGGGAAGACTGAGCGCCCACCAGAGGAAGGGGCCGCCCCTCACCTGGGAGATGGCGCCCATGTGCCTCTCGAGGACGCTGGGGTGCTTGGCAGAGGAGATGAGGGGGGGCGGGTTGGAGATGCCGGGAGGGCGCGGCAGGACAGCCCGGGCACTGTCGTGGAGGCCCAGGGGCAGCGGGTGACCTGCAGGCACACGTCCGTCCATGATGGGGCCCAGGAGCAGTCACACCCCCGCTGGACACGTGCCCTGGGGGCCGCCCCGCACCTCCCCCGTCCTGCCCAGGCGGCTGCCCTGCGCAGTTCTGTGCTCAGTTCAGACGCTACCCCAGGGAGGCTCCCTCCACCCACCCACTGCCCAGCCCTGAGTCCAAGCCCTTCCTTGCTCACCTGCACCCCTGGCTGGTCTCCCCACGTCCACTCTATCCCTGCCGCCCCTTCCCAAGAACCAAAGGGATCTTTTTGAAGTTGGCTGGTTCATACCCCTCCTGCTATAAACCTTCCATGGCTCCCCATGACCTCAGGATAAAGTGTGCACCCCTGACATGGCTGAGAGGTTCGTGATCTGGCTCTGCGGTCTCCCTAGCTCACTGGGCACCAATCACTACAGTTCTCGGGCTTCGTCTGCTCTTTCCTGCCTCAGGATCTTTGCACATGCTGTTCCCTCTGCCACCATGCCTTTCCCTATCCTTCTCCTGGTTCCCTTGGCCCACTTGCCTGTCAAGATCGGCAAGCTCAGGACGGCCAGGCCGGCATCACGGTCTGTGTCAGACCCTAGCTCTGCTGCCTTTATAGCTGGCAGGGCCCAGCAAGGCTGCAGGACTCAGAGCGGCCCCCAAACCCCGCCTCACAGTGTCTGGGAACCAGAGAGCAGACCACCTGCCCATCCGCCAGCTCCCGCCCTCAGCCTGCCCTCACCGGCTCAAGTACCTCCCGGGGTTCCCTACCGCCAGCGGCTTCAGTCCCCATCCTGCACGTCTCCCAAACTCAAGACACTCTCCTCTCCTTCCACCGACCGGGCCAGCCCTCCCGCCGGGTCCCACCAGACTCCAAGATCCTTCCGCATGCAGTTCTGGGTCGGTGCAAACAGTTGGCACTCAGTGATCAGTGAGGAGCCCGAGCTCAGGCCGAGCTACTCACCGGGTGGCGCGTAGGAGAAGGCCGAGGGGTCCGGGGCATGCGGGGAGGCCTTGATCACCTCGCGGGTGGGCAGGGGGCAGGGCAGGCCTGAGGTCCAGCATGGGGGCTCCCCGGGCAGCTTCTGGGTGTCGGTGGCGAAGGCCGGGAAGAACGCGGGCTTCTCTGCTGAGGGCATCGGGCGGGCAGTCAGGCTGTGTCCTCGGGGGCCCTGGCATGACACTCCCCGCGCTCCTGCACTGTCACAGTGCCCACCAGGAGCTGGCTGTGATCATCCCCATTTTACAGATGGGGAAACTGAGGCCTAGAGAGCTTAAGTCACCTGGTCAAAGGCTCCAGCTAGCAAGTGACAGACAGAAGCTTCAAACCCAGGCAGCTGGGCCGCGGGCCACGGCCTTAACCCCAACCGCCACGCACCACCCGTGAGAAGAGGCGCAATGGTTGGCCCTGGATCCCCAGGCCTGGGGATGCCCCAGACGCAGCCAGGGGCCCAGGGCTGCCTCCCGGCCAACTTCCTGCTGGCTTTTTGCCCTTCGCTGAACTCTGACCTGAGCTCTGAACTTCCCCGAGCACTGATCCCACGGGCAGGTAACTGGCTAAGAAGCCGGGCAGAGACACGACTCTCTGGCCCCGGGACAGGAATAGGAGGCAGGGGTCATCTCTTGGGCCATCTCTAGATGACGGAGGTTCTGAAGGCCCCGCAGGGTGTGGCAGGAGAGTGAGTGCTAAGATCGATTAGTGATGCCTGCTGCGGGCACGGCTGTGGGAAGCAGAGGCCTGTGTGCTGCGTGGTCTCCTAGGAGACATGGAGTCTCCCCTGCACTTGTGCCCTGGACAGGGGGCAGCCCACAGGAGGGGGCCACAGGTGCAGGGAGTAAGTCTGGACCAGCCCCCAGTGGAGGCGCCCGGGCCTGGCTCATCTGGCCGCCCAGTCCTGAGTACGCCTAGCCGCTGTTTTCTCCAGCTCAGCTCTGGAGAGCCGGGGCAGGGGAGGGGGCCTCCGTGCTGGAAGGGAAACTTGGGGCTGGGCCAGGCCGGGCGGGCGGCCGAGAGCCTGCAGAGACAACCTGTTCCTCCAGCTGGGCCCAGGGGAGCCCGAGGGACCTGCTTGGCTGCGCTGCGGTGTGTGGGGGCCAGGGCAGGGGAGGCTGCTTCCTGAGACCAGAGAGGCAGCGCTGGGAGTCAAGTCCATGTGTGTCCCCAAGGGAGCGGAGCTGCGAGCCAGACTGCGCGAGAGAGGCGCGTAGTGCCCGACGCCAGGTGCACCGGCCCCGCAGGGAGCAAGTCCAGGAAACAGCACAGGCCCCGGCCACACGGTGGGCTGAGCGCCAGCCTAGAGACTGCTGGCGGGCGGCGGCTCCTCCTCCTCCCGGGACAGGCCCCGGCTGGCCCCGTGTGGTTCCAGCCCTGCTTAGATCCGACACCAGCCGAAGCTATCTGGGTCCCTGACGCGGACACTCGAGTCCTTCCTGGCCAGTGCCCCAGACCTGGAATGTCCTTCGAGAGCCACACCCTGTGTCTCACGCTGCACCCTGGACCAGGGACGGCTTCCCTTGTCAGGGGGCGTCCCAGTCCCAGCGAGACACCCCTGCCCTCATCACCACACCGGATTCGTCACCAGGTCTTGCTACAAACTCCCAACGTGCCCCTTCCTCCCACCTCCATGGCCACCTGTGCAGCCTGGGTGGCCTTTGTCACCTGCCCTGTGATCTCCTGCTTCTACCTTTGACTCCACAATGGCTGAAAAGAGACGTTTCCAAAATATACATCAGATTGCATGCCCCGTCCCCAGCACTTAAAATCCCTCCAGCGACTTCTGCCAGACCCAAGACAAAATCCACTCTCCACTGTGGCCCACGAGGCCACGACAATCTGGTCCCCCCCTTCCCTCTCCACTCTCCTGCCCTGCCCTCCCCCAGCCACATCCCCCTTCTGGCAACTCCTCAAACACTCCGAGTGTGTTCCCACCCCAGGGCCTTTGCATGTGCTATTCCCACGGCTGGCCCCATCTCTCCTCCACAGGGGCCTTCCCAGGGCCCCCCTCATTACTCGACCTGTTCTGTTTCTTTTGTCGGATGAGCCAAACCAAAACGATCTCGCTCCCTCACGTGTTCCCTCATTTAATGTCCTCCTCGTTCGCAAAACCAGCAGCTCCCCAGGGCAGGCGCTTCAGCTCACTGCCGGATCCCCACTGCCTAGCACGGTGCGTGGCAGTTGCAGGTGTTTGACAAACATCCCAGCCCAGTGGCCTCAGCCAGCTCTGTGCGCTGGCCGGGATGCCCCCTGCCCACGTGGCCGGCCCCCCAGGTCTCCTGCAGCTGGGGACAGTGGCCGTGGGGAGGCGGGCGGGGCAGGCTGATTAGACAGGGAGTGGCTGCCAGCTCTTCCTGCAGGGACAGCCCTGCTCTTTGTCCTCAACCATCGCCTGTGCCTCCTCCTCCAGGAAGCCCTCGCGAGGAACAGGCCGGCTTCCTCGAGGAGCAGGGCTGCCGTACCCAAGGCTGCGGCAGGTGCGGGGGCAGGTGGCTCTGACCCGAGTCCGTCCCCAGGCTGTGCTGATCAGGGAGGTCGGGCTGCGGTCCTGGCCCTCAGACCCCTGGGAGCAGCCAGCAAGTGCCTGGGCTGGCCCAGTACGGGGTAAACTCTGGGGGCGGCCCCAACGCCGCAAAGTGCCACGGCACCTGCCGCACGCCGGGCCACCGTGGAGAGGACGCCCTTTGGAGACACAGGCTCAGAATTTCTTGGGCCTGGTGGGGAGTGGGGCGGAGACAGAAGACCCAGACCCGAGGAACCCCGCCTGCCTGTCTCCAGACTCCGCTTCCTGCAGTGACAGCAAAGCACGCCCCAGGCAGCGGCCCTCACCCTGCTGCTCGGGGAATTCACCACTGGCTCCCCAGCGAACCCAGAAACCTCGGCCTGGAGTAAGGTCGAGATGGGAGCTGCGGAGGCTGCCAGCCGGGTGCCAGGCCTCCTCTGCGGTCCCGGCAGTTCATGTGTGGCCTGAATCACACGCAGGCGCAGGCTGGGCTGCAGGTGTGTTTATGGCGCTTTGAAAATCTTCACTCGTTCCCTTTGCTGCCCCGCACGGCAGACACGGCCCAGTGGCCTCAGCACCGCTCCAGACAGACACCCCGCCCTGCCATCACCCCGACTCCCCAGCCCCAGCTCGCCTTACCCTCCTTCTCGGCGGGTGGCGCAGGGCTCCTGCTCTTGCCTCGGGGGCTGCTGCTGGGCTGCTGGGGGGCGTCGCCCTCCGGCTGCAGGTGCTGTGGCGGCTGTGGGGCAGGGGGGGCCGGCTTAGGGGGAGCTGCATCCTCCCGGGGGGCCTCGTGGACTTTGGTGACCTGCTGAGGGAAGTCGGGAGAAGTGAGTGTCCGTGTACAAGGTCCCGAAGGTGACAGAGGTCAGGGAGACCTGTGTGTGCCCAGCCTGAAAACTGAGGCCCTGAGAACCGGCGACGCGCCCAAGGTCACAGGTGGGGCAGAAGGGCAGGTCTCGGCACAGAGCACACGGGGCCGCCTCCAAACCTGGCCCACCTGGCTCCTTCCCTGCACCCCAAATCCTCTGGGTCTCAGAGAAACAGGGAGCCGGCAGTGCAGCCCGGCACCCCCCGCGCCCGGCACTCAAAGCCCCAAGTGCCAGCCCAGCCTGGTCAGCTCAGGGTCTTTTAGCCCCTGTGGAAGCCTGGGTCCTCCTCCTTGGAGGGGGCTCCCCCAAGAGGCCCACCCGCCTGCCTGGCCAGGAGAACCTTCCAGGAGGCCCAGGAGCTGGTGGGTCCCCCTTCTCTGGCCAACGTGTTGCTACAGCTCGGGGTGGGGGGCTTCCTGCTCCCCACAGCCCAGCGTCTGGTCTGGGGGCTCAGGGAGACCCTTGGGGTGGGGGAGGAGCCGGTGGCTTCGCCGGCGCTGCAGGAGGGAGGGGCCCCACCCCGCGCCCGCCCTCAGCCGGTCTCATCTCCATGGGGACTTCTCCAGGAAAGGGAGCGGGAAGGGCCGGCTGCAGGTGCGGGCGCCCGCCCACCGCGCTGCTGTCCGGGTGAATAGAAGTCAAGGCCGCGGCGCAGGCACTCACGATGGGGGGGATGGCAGCCGCCCGCTGTTTCAGCTGCTTCAGGTCCAGCGGCTTCTGGGGGGAGGTGTTGGCCCTGGGGTCGCCGGCCGGAGTGAGGAGGCTGGGCCGCAGAGACAGCAGCCTGCGGGGAGCAAGCGTCAGGCCAGCGGCAGCGGCTCAAGCCCTGGACCACGGTGCTGAGGCCCCGGGAGGGGAGGCGACTGTCCAGGGTCATCCAGCCCATGTCACCATCTCTCCCGAGGAACCAGGCCAGGATTTGGGGTGGGGGGTGGCAGGAGGCCCCTCCCTTCCTCCCCTGGGCCACACGGGCCCCAGGAGGGGCTAAGACCAATCCCGGCCCAGAGGCCATGACCCAGACAGCCCCCAAGACAGCCCCGGGCAAGGAAAACCCCAGAGAAGCCCAGACGCGGGACTACACCCACGTGGCCCTCGGGGAGCTGCTGGGAGACCAGGAATCCACCGGATTAAGGCGCGGTGAGATTAAGAGATTTAGCGAGAGATCATCGATCACGCAGACTGGAGACGCTCGGCTGCCAGGGCGGGGCCTCGGGCACGGAGCCAGGTCCACTCTGTGGTCGGGAGGTGGGGTGCTGCACCCGCGTGCCGGAACCTCCTGTCCTGCACACCACCCACTTGGGGGGTGAGGACAAGTGGCCCACAGGCCTGGTGTGGAGGGGCAGAGGGCGTGTCTCCCGCCCCACAGTGACAAGCGCTGGCCCTTCCGTCTGTGGCTGTGACACAGAAACGGAGACCTACACGGGACGGAGCCTGCCCTGAGGTGTGGCTCCCAAGTTGCTCGGTGGGTGCCACCTCCTTCAGGAAGCCTCCCGGGATTCCTAGGACCCCAGCCCTGGGCACAGCACCTGCCACAACCCACTTCCGGCACAAGGTCTCCGAGAGCAGGAACCGGGTCTGCTCCAGCCCAAGAGCCCTTCAATCCTTGTTCTCGACTCCCTCCTGCCACCTGGGTCTGCTGCGCACTGAGCAGGCCCGGCCCTGGGCACGGGGTGCGGAATCCAGTCTCTGCCCCAGGGCTCTGGGGCAGCTGAAGGACCCCACAGTGCGTGGGGTCACCACCGGAGGGCAGGACTGAGCAGGTCCGAGAAGCCGGTGGTCCCAGCAGGCACAGCCCCTACCGTGCACGGCGACCACAGGAGCTGGTACCAGGCACAGACTGGAAGGCGCAGCCACTGCCACAAGCTCAGAGCCGTGACAGCCACCAGGACGCAGCTCCTGCCACCCGAGCCCCGGCTGCCGAGTGGGATGGCCGGTGACGAGGAGATCACGTCTCCTTCCCGCCCCAGGCATGTGACAGGCCAGCCCTGCGGGTACCGGCCTCCTGCCCGCGTCTGCCACACGCTCGGCCGAGCGGGGAGAGCAGAGACAGGCCCGGTGACGCCTGCTGCAGCTGCCCACGGCGCGCAGGTGGGGGCCGAGACAGCAAGGTCACCCTGACTCCCCAGGCATGACCAGCGCCACGCAGGCCCCTCCCTGCCGCGCCCCCACCTGTCCCCGCTCGGGCTCCGAGCACCCCTGGAAGCCCCTCCTCTGCCTGCTGCGCTCCTCGCTGCCCGGACCTGGGCCAGCCCCGCTTCGCCCCCCACCGAGGCCGGGGCACTCTGACCCAGGCCCGACGGCAACGCCATCACCGGCCGCCCCCTCGTCCCTCCGCTCTACCTTCCCTCGTCCCTTTCAACCGCTCGCGTCTGCAAACTTAAATCTAAAACCGAATGCTGCAGCGTCGCAAAACATCTGGCCGCTCCTCAAACGGCTAAACGCACGGTTCCCGTGACCCCACCCGCCAGCCCCAGGTGTACACGCTCGCGACGAACAGACGGCGGCCACACAAAACTGGCACGGCGCCGTCCACAGCAGAACCAGCCACGTGGCCAGGATGGCAGCGCCGAGGGACGGATGCACGAAACGGGGTCTCCCGCACACTCCGAAAGGGACGCAACAGTGACACGGGCTGCGTCACAGATGGACCGTGGTGACAAGCCACGCACGAGGCCACGTACATGGGATCCCACCCCTTCGAAACGTCCAGAACAGGCCAAGCTACAGAGAGTGCGCTGGTGGGCGCCAGGGCGGGGGGCGGAGACACTGAGGGGTGACTGCTCGCGGCTCGCGGTCCCTTTCCGGGGTAACGGCTTCGAGCACTGAGACCACACTAAGAATGACCTGTATTGACGCGCACTGTCTTAACGGAGCTGTCAAAGGAAAGAAAGAACATCCCCTGTGTTAGCGCTGAAAGGACTTAACGTATCTTCTATATTTTTTCTACTAACAGTAAAAATGTATGTTTTGTATGTATGTACAAATAGAAAAACGCTAAAATATAAATTTTTAAGCTTTTGTGCATGTGAATATGATTCTGTAGAGGCACAAGATGTGAATTTATAATACGTATAAAGTGAGGTGTTGGTGTCCCACACAGACGGTCCGTGCGCGGGGCCTTCTAGGCAGGGCCCGTGCTCTCTCCTGCCTCGGTCTCCCTGGGGCTCCCTGCCCGGGGGAAGGGGTAGTCAGACCGCCAGGGACGGGCACAGAGGCGGGGGCCAGGGGCTGGGGCAGCGCCTGACAGAGTCCCCTGATCCCAGCCGGCCCTGGGGGGTGAGGAAGGCCACGTCTGCACAGGCCTGGGGCCAAACCCCCGTGGGTACCAGGGTCCTGAGCCCCCAGAGGGGCGGCCGCCGACAGCGCAGGGGAGGCAGGAGGGTGTTCAGAGCAAGCACCCCCAAAGCCCTCCCTGCTGGCTCTGCCTCTTCCACTCACTCCTTTCCTTGAAAGATGGCAGCTCCTCTCTCCCTCTGGAGGCCTGGGTGGGGGCCGGGGAAGGGCTCTCAGGGCCTGGCACCTGCCCTGCCTACCCGCCCCTGTGGCTCAGAGCTCAGGCTCTGGGTTCGAGTCCCCCCTTTGACCATGCAACAGCCAACGGTGCCTCAGTTTCCCCATCTGTAACATGGAGAGGCAAGCAGGTGCTGCCCTGCGGCTGTCCTGCGGGTGACCGAGGGGATGTGTGTGACCGGCCCCTGGAGCTCCCAGGGCAGGAGTCTTCTTACTCTTGCTTCCCTCCCCACTTTGGAAGGCTGGGCTAGGGGGAGGGGTCCGGGGAGACCAGGGCCGGGGGACGCCCATCAGGAGTGCGCTGGCCTGTGACAGTGCGTCCCCAAGTCTGCAGAGCCCTGCCTCAGCTTCCCCACGATCACCAGAGGGGACAGTCCTCGCCACGCCCCAGGGCTGGAGGTGAGGGCGGGCTGGCCCGTGAAGCATCTTCTGCCCCTGCAGGGCCCGAGACCAGGCTCCCAGTCCTCACCCCAACCCCAGGGCCCTCCCCACTGTGACTTCCTCTCCTGCCCTCCCGTCCCCCAAGTATTCACTCCGCTCCTCACCATGGGCCTCTTCGCCACCCACGAAACGTGCACTCACATGGCCACAGGGCCTTTGCACAGGCTGCTCCCTGCTGGGCTCCCATCACCTTCCAGTGTCACCTCCTCAGAGAGGCCCTCCCTGCCTGCCAGCCCACAGTCCCCGTCCCCAGGCCCCGTCTTCCCACTGCCCCCTTAGCGAGTGAGCAACGGCTGGATGTCCTCACACTTTCGCTAGACTGCCCAGGGCCTCGTCTGTCCTGTTTCCAGCACCTAAGAATGGGTCTGGCACCCGCTGGTGCCCAGTCACTCCTGGGATGAAGGAACAGAGGACAAACTGCTGTCACGATTCTTTCAAAACTCCCAGGGGACAGCTGAGGAAGCTGCACTCCAGCCCCCGTCGGGGTGACTCTGGGGGTCTCGCGGCAGATCCAGAGGAGACAGCAAATCTTTCCGAGTGCTCACCGCAGGCCGGCACTGGGCTGGCGCTTTACGGCCATTAACTCAGTTACTCTCGCAATGAGCCGTCCACGCCCATCCTACAGATGGGACAGAAAAGGCCAGGGCAGGAGATCCCAGCGCCCAGCCCTGCCAAAAAGCATCCAGCCACCTTCTCCAGGAAATGAGACGGGGAGGGCAGGCAGGCGCGGGGTTTTGCAGTCAAAGCCACTATCTCTGGTTGTCTGCCAAGAAAACTCCCGAGCAGAGCTGCGTGGCAGAAAGTGCTAGAGAGCAAAGGCAGAACGCGGTTCTCTCTCCCGGAGCTGTCTGGGCAGGGGCCGGATGAGATCCATCTCGCGTCCATCCAGGAACACGGAGCTCGCGCGGCCGGGGCTGCCAGGCCGGGAGGAGGGTGGGGGGCAGGCAGCCAGGACCAGGGGTCGCCCGGGGCCCCGCCCGTCCCTCGGCTCTTCCCCGGAGGCCCTGGCTGCCGGGCCGCGCTCTGACGCACCTCGCTTGCGTCCTCCGGCGCCCACCCGGCCCCACGCGGTCACGGCCGGCAGAGGGAGGGGTGGCGGCTGCCGGCCAGGAAGAGGTCAGCAGACTGGCCCGAGTCCAGCCTCGTTCTCCGAGAGGGCAAGGCAGGACCCGAGGGCGGGGGGCTGGCCCCAGTCACACGGGGCGTGACGAACCAGGTGTCCTGACTCCCAGCCGAGGACTCCTGCTCCCCAGGGGCTGGATGCCGGACTTCAGGCGGGAGGGTGGACGGACGCCAGGCCCAGCTGGGGGAGGGAAGGACACGTCCCTGGGTGGGGCTGTCTGGGGAGGGAGGGAGGCTGAGAGTGCCCTGCAGGGCACGGGGCCCGGCCGAGGGGTCTGGGGAGCTGCCGGGATTCAAGCCAACCCCCCGGCTCTGCGGCCTGGCAGCCCATGTGCACCCGAAACACAGGCTCCAGGAGGCCGCTTATCAGCGCGGCCGCCCTGTGAGCTCAGCGCTCCTGCCCGGAGGAAGGAACATGTTTCCGTGACTCCGTCCCCACAGGCCAGCAGGCTCGGGGTGGGGACCCAGGCGTGCAGACCCTGGCCATCCGCCCTGCCTGGCGGCCCGAGCCATGCAGTGAGCACTGTTTTCCCAGCTACGCCTGCTGGGCAAACAAGTCAGGAGCCCGGCACCCTTGGAAAGCTGCCGGCCGGGCCCCGGCTCCCGCCGCCTGCCCACGGTTTCGCACGCAGGTGAGGTTCGTGTGGGCAGCGGTCCCCAGGGACCTCCAGACGCAGGACGCAGAGGACACCTGGTGCTCACGCCTCCCCCCACCCCCATGGAACCGAAGGAGACTGGAGGGATGAGTCTGAGTTCACGGGAACGTTCTAGAACTTCCCTTCTTAACACGCCCCAAGGCGAATCCCGGGGCGCAGGCAGAAGCTCTGTGTGAACACAAGGTCAGGTTTTCCTCCCTCGCTCTGCCCGGGAGTTTTCCGAGAGAACACAGCGCTGTTTTCGGTGAAAACAGTGACCCGCCCGCCTCGCCAGCAAACAGCTCCTCCAGCCGTCCAGATGCGAGCGGGGAGCAGGCACCGCGTCACCAAGGGTCTGCCTTCGGCCCCGGGACCTGCCCTGATCGCATGGACGGGCGGCTTTGGTCCCGACTGGGGGCCCGGGGTCCCACGGATAGGATGTAGCGTCCCCGGGGCCTGGGGGAGGGGCGCCCACGGCAGGGGCAGGGGTGAGGAAGGGAGGAACACACGCCAACAGGAAGGCGCAGGGTCCCGCCAGGTCACCCCAACAGGAACGGAATCTCCTCCCTGAGAACCCCCCACCTACCAGAACCCCGAGAGCTGAGGGCCGGGGGCCCCTGGCTGACAGGAGAAGAGCCTCCCCCGGCTTCTCTGGCGCGGCCGCCTCCTGCCTCTCTCGACCCACACGACCCACACGCGGCAGCCGGCCAGCTGGTTTCAGAGGCGAATCGCACCCCAGCCCCCTCAGGAGGAAGCTCTCAAGGTCTGAGAACAAACGCAGCCACCCACCTGGCCTGCGAGGCCCTCCGCGCTCCACCCCTCTGCTCCTGAGTCACCCCACGTTCCCGCCCGGGGCCACCGCGCTTGCCGTTCCCGCCACGCTGAGGGCAGAACCGTGTCGCCCAAGAAGATCTGCTCAAATCCTAACCCAGGTCCCTGTGAATGTGGGAAACGGCTCGTTTGCTGGTGTGATCAGGATCAGGCCACACTGGTTCAGAGCGGCCCTAGTCCAGTGCCTGGCGTTCTTCTAAGAAGAAACTTCGGACGCGGAGGCACACAGGAGAGAAAGCCGCGTGACAACGGAGGCGGGGAGGCTGGAGTGACGTGCCCGCAGCCTAGGACTGTGCAGCCGCCAGCGGCCTGCAGAGGTAAGGACCGATCTGCCCCGTCTCGGAGGGGGTGTGGCCCCGCCGGCACCTGGCTCTGGGAATTCAGCCCCCAGCACCGGGACAGGGACAGCGTACGACTCCATTCCAGCCGCTCGGTCCGTGGCGCGGTGTGACGACGACCCCAGGAAACTCACGCACGCTGCCCGGCACACTCTCTCCCCGGCGCCTCCCGTGGCTGCCTCCTGCTCCTCCAGTCTCAGCTTGGACGTCGCCCCCCCAGGTCCTCCTCACCCACCGCGCCTGTTCCTGGACCGTGTTCCGTGTCCGCCTCCCTCACAGGCCCGGCGGCTCCCCGCGGGCAGGCAGGGCCGGCCCGTGAGCGCTGTCTCCGCACACAGTAGTTGCTCGATGAGCACTTGGGAGCACACGCTCGCAGACAAAAGGCCTAGGCCAGGGCCGCCGCCGTCACTCACCTGTTCTTGTCGGCGCCCTCGGGCTCGTCCACCTCGTCGGCGCTGCAGGTGGCGCTCGAGTCGCTGTCCTGGGGGGCGCCCGAGCCCTTGGCTGCGGTGGCCCTGCCGCCGGCGCCCTCCTTCTTCTCCACCTTGAGCGGCCCCTCGGGCGGGGCCTCCGCGGCGGCCTCCACGCCCCTGCCCTTGGCTGGGCCGGCCTCGGGCTCCTCCTCGCCCTCGCTCTTCGCGGGCTCCTCCGGCGGCGCCCCGGGCTCTTCCACCTTCGTCGTCTCTGTCGCCAGCTCCTGGGCCACAGGGGGCTTCTGCTCGGCCCCTTCCTCCGCCAGGGGTGCTGCAGCGGCCTCTTCCTCCTTTTCCTCCTTGGGGACCACGGGAGGGGGTGCGGAGAGTGACGCGGGTGCTGAAGGGGGCGTGGGCGGGCCGGCGGCTTCGGGGGCCTGGGCGGGCTCGGTGGGGGCCGAGGCGTCCTCCGGTGGAGGGGTGGGCGGCTCAGGGGGTGGCCCGTCAGCTCCTGGGGCGGGCAGGGGCTTGGGCCCGTTCTGCCCCGTGTCCTTGGCGGCCTCGGCGCGGGGGGAGGGGATGCTCTCGGTGTCGGAGCTGTTGTTGACGGCGGCTGTGCGGGAAGAACAGACGGGGCTAAGCGGTGCCGGGGGGCCCGGGGGAGGGAGGCAGGGCCCCTTGGGGTGCAGTGGCCGTGGCCTGACACCAAAACAGCCCTGTGGCTCCTATGCACCTGGGCACCTGCCGGGAGCCCCACCCCTGAGACAAAGCCACTGGCCAGGTGACTGCCTTCACAGGTGGCTGCCTGCTTCCCGGGCAACCCCGGTGCCCACGACCTGGCTACTCCCAACCCCCGGGATCTCCTGGCCGCTGGTAACCTCAACAGAGCCACACTGAGGGTGGCCAACGGGCACAGGCCTCCCTCTTGGGGGTCTCCGTGTTCTCGTCTGAGCCCCGCCCTGGCTCTGCCCCTCGCCAGCTGCGCACTTCAGGAAACTCAGGGAACCTCTTGGGCCTCGGTTTTCCCAGCTGCAGAATGGGTAGAATCATAGTTCCTACCTCACAGGGTGGGTGAGCCAGTGAGGGTGACGGCACAGGGCGACTGCCTGGTGCCTATCTGCTGTGGCATCATCACCATCACCCCAACAGGGCAACACAAATGCGACCAGCGCCCACGTGGAGGCCCCAGGGACGGCCCGCGGTGGCGCAGTCCCACAGGAGGAGGCCAAGGGACCTCCACTCTGGTCCTGTATCTTTAGCTCTAAGACCCACTCCCGCCACTTCTTTGGGTCTCAATTTCCCCCATTTTCTATAAAACGGGGACACTCGGAAACCCCTGCATTTGCTGCTGGGGACAGGAACAGCGAGAGACGCGGGGCGCACGCCGGGAGAATCAGCAGCGCAGGCAAGCGGGGACCCTGACCTGCAAGCCGGGACCAGCACGGGGAACAGAGGCTGCCCCGGGAGGGGGCGCAGAGGCGGCGGCAGCAGACCGTGGTGCTCATGGCAGAGGCATGCTCCCAGGAGCGGGGCCCCTTGCAAGGGACAGGTGCCCTCCCCGGCCCTACCCCTGCCCCCGGGCCAGCCGGCCACGTCCGTACCTGGGCCACTGCTTTCCCCTCTGGGCACCTCATTCCCAGAGGCGTGCAAGGCTAGAAGGAAGTTAGAGAAGAGTTAGAAGGGAGGAGGCGGCGGCAGCGGGGAGTGGCCGGCAGAGGGGCCCGGGGCCTGGCGGACGGCAGGGAGGACCCACAGCAGCTTCCGCGGGCAGCTGACCCGCCTGCCCTTCCACTTGGACTCCTCTGCCCCCGGGCTCTGGCCGTGAGCCACCGCGGGTGACTGGAAGCGGCCCTGCGCAGGCAGGTCCCAGGGCCGGTCCGAGGCCAGCCAGTGAGGAGGTCGCTCAGGGAGAAGCAAGCCTCGGCCACTCTGGGTGTCCCCCCGGACCAGTCACCGGCCTCCTGGCTCCAGGCGCCCTGGGGTGGGGGTGCTGACCTCAGGGTGGGCAAGGTTGGAGGGACAGGCCTGTGTCCATCCTCCGGCCCACGGCCCCCACTGACCCCCAGCCCCCTGCCTCTCTCCTCGCTGCAGGGCCCGGAGCAGGGGCCTCCCCTTCCAGAAACAGCAACACAGGCTCGCTCTGAGCCGAGCTCTTCCCACCCGTGACTCACTGGTCCTCAAGGACCTCGGGATCAGGACGGTCACCTCTCTCATGTGCAGACGCGCAAACGAGGCAGAGAGGGTCGTCGGCCTGCCCAAGGCCGCACTGCAGGGGGCAGACGCACTGAACCCGGCAGCCCGAGTCCCCGGCCGCTGGGCTTCCCGCCCCTGCTTGGCCGTGACACCCCTCCCGTGCACACAGTCAGACCACAGGATGCAGGGAGGCCGACGCTGAGAGCGCTAGGACGAGCGGCCCAACCTCTGGAGTCTCAGTTTGTTAATCCACAAAACGGGCAGTTAGCACCCGACGCTCACTGTGACCAAGAGGCTCCTGCTGGTCTACACCAGCGGAGGCTCCCAGAGGGCTCGTGAAAATGCAGTCGCTGGGCTCTGTCCCCAAAATGTTCCCGATTCGGTAGGTGCAGGCTGGGGCCCAGGATCGGCAGGACTCGCCGTTCACACCTTGCCAACCACTGACCCGGGAGGTGTGCTCTGCCCCGCGCCTGTGCCCAGCAGGTGCTTGAACGAATGCCAAAACAAAACCACCCCGGGCCTCCCTTCCTCGTGGAGAGGCCTCCGGAGCCAGGCCGAGCTTCAATCTCTGTTGCCAAGTGGACCTTGGGGAGCCCCTCTGTACCTCAGTCCCCTCCTCTGTAAAACGGGGACAATGATGTCCCCTGCTTCGTGCTGCTTTTGCAATCGGGGGAGTTAACTCGAGGCTCCTGCTGTTACTGGGACCGTCACCATGACAGGAAATGTCACAGGGCCAGTGGATCCCTCCCTCGCCCGCACCGGTCTATTCCCAGCCTACATCCAATAAGGAACTTTCCGCCTGTCCCCATGAAGGGGTCTGCAGCACCACTGAGCTGGCTGGGGCTTCCGGAAGATTCTGTCAGGGCAACCCCAGGACCCAACCCAAGTGCTACTTTCCATCCTGTTCACAGGAACGGGGGTCACACAGTGAATGCTGGCTGGGCTGGGGGACACCATGTGAGCGATTCTCCTGTCCCTGTGCCTCAGTTTCCTCATCCTCAAGATGGGTATAACACCCTGGGCACCAGGGTGGGTGCCAGGAGGCTTAATCAGGGCTTTCTGAACAGCTGTTATCACCGTGGAAGCCAGGTGGTCACAGGAGCCTCAGCTCTGGCTAGACCAGTACCCCTCTATCCCCATCCCTACTGGGATATGGGATACATGACCCCTACAGGTGACGGGGAGCTCACTACCACCCATCTGCTCCTGTCTTGATATCAAGCCAAAGTCTGGTTTCCTCCAGGTTTCCCACCAAGCCTGCGCTCCGCCCACGCGGACAGCTGGAAGGATATTTCGAGAGGGGATTGGATTGCTGCTCCCTAGGTCTTCTCTCTTCCTGGCTACAGACCAGGACCCAAAATGGGGTGGCCAGAGGGACCCGCAGTCGTGGCCTCCCACTGGACACTGGCCAGGCCCCTGGTGGACACGGGCGAGAGAGACCCAGAGCCGCCAGGAGGCCAGACTCGGTACCCCAGACCCTCCCTCGGCTTGAGACGACAACCTGCAGGGCTGGGCACCCACTTCCAACCAGGAACTAGGATCCGGGCCGGTGAAGACACTGCGGGGCCAGCAGAGCCTGAACCTGCTTGAGGACCCAGGAGGGGACTTGCACCTCCTTCGCCACCCTGGTGGAAGCCTGGGAGTCCCGATTCGGAAAAGGAGGCAGACGGGAACGACGGGAAGATGCCCCGGACAGGAGGCAGGAGGAAAGAACTTGAACTCGAGGACTAGGCTGGGGCTGCTCTGGCCAGAGAAGGGGAGGAGGAGGGACAAGGACGTTTGGCCAGGCGAGGGCTGCGCCTGCAGCGGCTTCACGGGGCGGGGGTGGGGGCAGGTCGAGACCCAGCTTCCTCGGACAGGGAGACAGAGGTGCGGGCGGGGGTCAGAGGTGACTCAGTGACCAGCAGGGCAGGTCTGGCCATGGGCAGCCTGGGTTCGACCCCTGGGTCTCCGAGCGATTGTTACGCGGTTGAGCCACGTGTGGGGGGTGTGGTGGGAGGCTGTAAAGTTAAGGCGACGACCGTGTGCGGTCACAGCGCTCCTTCTGGGGGTGCAGAGAGCACAGGCCAGTGCCCTCTCCTCGGCAGCTCTCAGCTGGCGGGGGGTTCACCTGGGATAGGTGCAGACGCACCCTGACTCCTGAGCCCCCGAGCTCAGCTCCCCCGGGTCGGAACCGGGGACGGTGAGTAAGGAGTCCATACTGTGTATCACCCAGACAGGACACTCCGGAGTAAGAGGAGGCCCTAAAGGTCATCGTGTAACTTTTGAAGTATTGATCGACTAACAGATCAGTTCTGTTTATTCTGCCCGACTTGTGAAAACAGTTCTAGTCAGAAAACTGTTCTCCAAGGTAAATCCTTCCCTGAACTGCGACACGTGAAGGGGTGACGAGACCACAGGCACCAGTAGGGCCGTCCTGGCCACACGGTCCCCCAAGCACGTCAGGAGAGCTGAGCGGGGCTCGGCCTCCCGGGGCGGAGAGTGTTGTCGTCCCAGAGCCCCGGAGCACCTGCCTGTCCCCTCGGGGAGCTCAGGCCCCTTCTAAGAAGGACCCGGGCGTCTCGGTGGCAAGGGGCTGCCAGGTCAGCCTCTGCCCCACCCGCAACAGCGGCCCCGCCCTCACCTTCCGCCTCCTCCGCCATCTCCTCCTCGTTCCCGCTGGCGCCGGACGCCTCCATCTCCTCGTCCTCCACCACGGGCGGGAAGGCCGCCTCCTCGCTGGCCGCCGCGGGCGCTTTCTTCTTCTTCCTCCGCGCGTTCCTCTCCTTCTCCTGGGGCACAGGGACAGCGGCGGGCGGGTCAGGGCCTGGGCTGTCAGCCCGGGGACTCCCCGTGCCCGAGGCCGCACCACAGCTGCGAGGGGCAGCGATCCCGGCCGTGTGGCCGCCAGGGCGACCTCGGCCCACCCCCACCCGGCACCCGCCGCGGCAGCCAAACACGCCAGTGGTTATTTTTACCGGGGGCTTTATCCTTCCATCGTGCCCCACAGACGCCCTGGGCAGTCTGGCCTCCCGCCGCCCTGACATCCTTCCTGAGCAGGTGAGAACCCGCCTTTGCCTAGAGGCCCCCGGGGCTGCTCCAGCCCCTCCGACCCTGCGAGCCCCAGCGGTGGCCACGTTCCCAGGGGACGCCTGCAGGCTCCGTCCGCACGTGCGGAGGGAACAGACGAACCTCTGCCCTGCACGTCTCACCTGCCCCATGAGCCCAGGAGAGAGGCCGGCTGGGGAGGCTCATCGTGTCACCCCACGCGTCTCTACGGGGCACCTGTGTGTGCCGGGCACCGCACCAGGGGCCATGCGCAGACAAGGTCCTGCCCCCCAAGGCCGGCTGCCCGGGGAGAGCAGCGATGCGACGTGCAGAGAGAAGACAGACTCAGAGGGTGACGAGGGTGGGGCAGGAGAGCCCGGGGCGGGGGGGCCCTCTGGACAGAAAGGTCAGGAAGGGCGTCTGCGAGGGGGCCGCACGGGAGCCCAGATCTGACCGGGAGGGGGGACCCCTGGCTCCGCGCAGAGTGGCAGGTGCGGGAACCACAGCGCGAAGGCGCCGTGGGGGCAGCAGCTGGGTGTGCTGGGGGAGGGGACGAGGCCCGCACCGTGCAGTTCTCTCCTCCCCACACCGTGCCCCGTTGCCCGGGACCCTCAGCTCCTCACGAGGGAGCCAGGCCTTCACCTCCCACCTCCCACTCCCGGCTGGGGCACAGCCATCGGCTCCTGTCTCTGTGCCTCCCTGGGCCAGGTGTCTCTCTAATCCCCGTGCTGAGCCAGGCAGAGGCTCAGAAAGCGTTTGTTGACTGACTTGCTGAGCGACTGTGAATGGACAGCCTTCATGGGCTTGAACACACGGTCAGCAGAGAGTGAGTGCGTATGGGGGACAGCATCTCCTGGGGGTCTTGAGGTGCCTAGGGACTCCCAGGAGGGTGGCCAGACCCTAAGGGGTGCCTGCCACATCGGATGTGACACGGGGGTTGCAGCCTGAGCCCCCTGGGGTCTGAGAAAGAGACGGAGCCCACGCCACGTCTGGAGGTGACCGCAGCTCTCAGCGATGACTCTCGGACTGAACAGCGTTCCCCCAAACTCACATCCACCCGGAACCTCAGAACGTGACGCTACTTAGAAAAGGGATTTTGCAGATGTACTCGGCTAAGATGAGGTCACCCTGGGGTAGGGAGGGCCCGATCCAGCGTGACGGTGTCCTTTCCAGGAGGGAAACACAGACACAGGGTCGGCCATGTGAGGCCGAGTGCGGAGCAAGTGACGTGTCCTTAGCCGAGGAAGGCCAAGGACGACACGGAGCAGCTCTGCCGGGGCCTCGAGGGCAAGGAGGGTCCCGAAACCGCAGGAGAAACAGCTGTGGTTGCTTTGAGCCCCCTGGTTTGTGGCATTTGGTGATCACGGGGAGCTGACGCAGCCCCCCTGCGCTGCCCCTGGGTTGCAGGGAAAAGCCGCCCTACGCGAGGGCGCGCACAGCCTGGTCTCGGGGGCAGACGGCCGTCGCCTGCAGACCCGGGCCCTGCCGGTTCCAGCGTCACACCGCGGCCGGGAGGGCAAAGGGGTGGGGACAGGCCCCGTGGAGGGGAGGGGTCTCGTGCTGCGAATGTGCGGTCCCCTGGCCCCGCCACAGCCCAGGGCTGGGATCACTTCCCTGTCCTGCCTTCTTCCTGAGCAAGCGGGTCTCTGGGCACAGCCACTCGGAACGCTGGGAGGAAAAGGGAAACGTCTGCTTGCCCGTGACTCACGGTTTCCGTCACCAACGCTCGGCCAGAGTGCCACCGCCCTGCCCCCGCCGAGTGTCCACAGGGCCCGGTACAGGGACGTCCCACGTGCACCCAGGGCCCGGCCCCAGCCCTGAGCGTCTCCCGGGAGGGCCCTGGCCGTGGGTTCCGGGCGGGCTGGGGCTGGGTGGGGACCCACAGAACTCTCCTGCTGGCCTGGCCAAGAAACTCACCCTCTAGGGCTGCGAGTCTCTCGGGGAGGGTCTCCAAGACCTGGCGGCAGCGGGAGGGGGGATGGTGGCAACACCCCGACCCCCCCAGACTGGGTCCGAGAGGCTGAAACTTAGCAAGTGTCCCTGGAATCGCCGCAAACCCTTCCTGACACAGCCCGGCCCCTGAGGATCAGAAGGTGAGAATGGAACAGGAGAGGTCAGTTCTACCGATGTCATTGCAGCAGCACTTATTAAGCACCTGCTGTAAACAAGATGCTTTCCAGTATCGGTTCACTGGACCCACATAGCTCTGGAAATCAGGGCACGCCACCCCTGCTTCGAACTCGCCAGGGCTCCCCTCCCCAATCCTGGGACCAAAACCCCACGTCCTCCGCATCCACACAGCCCCACGGGATCTAGAACTGGACCCCCCCGCTCGCCAGGCTGCCGTCCTTGCCGCACTCCTGTGGTCTCCGTGCGACCAACACACCGCCCTGCCCGCCTGGGGCCGCTGCGCCGGCCGCTCCTCTGCCTGGACGCCCTCCCCTAGACCCGCGTAGATTTACTTCTCACCTCCTTCAGGGCTCTGCTCAGAGAGGTCTTCCCCGGTTACCTGCCAGAATCAGCCACCCCTCCGCCCCACCATCGACTGCTTCCTACTACGTCCCTCGGCTTGGCGTGTTCAGACCACATCCTGAAAGCGTGTGTTAACGTGTCTCCCGCACTAGACCTCGCTCCTTGAGGGCTGGGATCTGTCTGTCCGTCCTCAGCTGTACTCCCGCCACACCTGGAACGGCGCCTGGCACAGAACAGGCGCTCCGTAACTACTTCTTTAGCTGAATGAACCTGGTAGACCAGGATACCAGGTCAGAGAGGCAAAGACACTCGCCCAAGACTACACGGCTCACGCGTAGAGCGCAGGTTTGAACGCAGGTCAGGTTCAGACATCGCCCTGCTGGGCCCATCTCCCCGCAGTCTGCGCAGCCTGGGACCCAAGGGACGACGGAGGAAAACGGGGCAGGGCCAGGCCAGGGCCGAGACAGACGGAGCCTGAGAAACGCGGAAGTGGAGCCCCAGGGGCCTGGATCCGCAGATGGGAGAGAAGGGTAACCTTCGGCCACGAGGAGAGGGAGGGGACCTCGGAGAAGACGCGATGCCAAAATGTTACGTAACTCCGCGACGCGCTCCGCCTGCCGCCTGATCCTGCTTCCTGCTGACGTCGCCCGCGGCCACGCTCCGGCCTGGCCTGGTACTGGGCAGGAGGGGACACCCGCTGACCCTCAGTCCCTGGGTTTCCCCACAGCCTCCTTCGCTGGCCAAGGGTGACACGTCCTCCTGTGCCCCAGACGGGGCTGGGCCAGCAGGCATCAGGGGCTGTCTCTGCGTCAAGACGGGAGGGGCGGGAGACAGAGGTCACCAGGTTCGGTGGCACCTCACAGGCCTGCTTGCATCCTCCAGTGACGGGGAGCTCGCCCCTGCACGAAGGGTGGCCGCTGTCACGACGGAGTGCACCAGGCTGAGCTGGAACCTGTGACGGGTCCCCGCACCTGCTCACCTGCTTTCTCTGCAGCTCCTGACGCGAGTCTGCTCCGCCGGAGCGAGAACCGACCCCGTGCTCCCAAATCACCTGTTCTCATTCAGGAGTCGACCTGGTCTCAGGAGTCCCCTCCTGCCCACGCCTCCTCCGCAGGCTGCCAGCGACACAGCCGCTAACCGTGATCTTCAGGACTGGGGAGAGAAAGGCTCCCTCCCTTATCAGCCTTTGCTCCATCTCGCTCAGACCAGAATCACTCTCACAGACACCAGGACAGTCCCCAGCCTGCATGGGTCACCTCTCAGGTCAGAAACTTCCAGTGGCTCCCCGCGGCCCACTGAAAATGCCCAGCTCCTCGGCCCGGCAGGAAAACCCTCAGGACACCTGCCACTGCTTCCGGGCGCAGGAATCGATACCGGTTTGCTGAAGGAACACCGAGAACGATGATGTCCCAACACCTACTGAGTGCTGCCCTCGTGGCAGGCACCTCCCTCCACAAAAGGAAACTCGTGTGCTCCTTGCGACAACCCTGTAAGTAGGTCCCATTCTTATCTTCGTTTTACAGACGGGAAAACTGAGGCTCGGAGGGCTGAAGTCATGTATCCCTGGGCACCAGTCTCTAAGCGGCACAGCTGGGGTACAAATGCGCCACCCCAGAGCCCTGCTATGCACTGTCCTTCCAGGCTGCCTCTCTGCATGAATGAATGAATGGATGAATGAATCGGGCATGAGCATGCCACCGCCAGCACCACTGTGGCTCTGCTTAGCTGAGTACTTGCAGCGTGCTGGGCCCCATTCTAAGCACTTTGCAACCACTCGGATCATTCCCACAACAGCTCTCGGAGGTGGGTTCCACGACTGCCCCCATTTCACAGGCGGGGAAACCGAGGCACTGAGCATCCACGTCACTTGCCCAAGGCCACACAGCTGGTGAGCGGCAGAGCCTACATTCACACCCGGTGTGCTGGGCCCACCGTCCGTCAGTGCTCCCAGCCCCGACACGCTGCAGCAATCTCTGCACACGTCATTCACAAGAGCCTCACGGGCCTGAGAGTGGGTTTCAAACTAAACAATAACGATAACAGTAGCAGTAAACCAGGCGGCCGACCCTCCTGGGGCTCGTCCCTCAGGCAGGCACCTTAGAGGTACTAACCCACTCAATCCTCATGCGATCTCGTGGAATAAGGACTATTACTCCCCTACTCTACAGATAAGGAAACTGAGGCTGGCCAAGCTAAGGCCACCACCCAAGGTCACCCAAGTGCCGAATCGACAAGCTGAGACTTGGCCCCCTCTTGCCCTGAGCCAATCGTGCCACGTGCCTTGCTGGCATCCCTGGTCCTCCAACCAAGCTCTCACGTTTGTGGCCCCTGGGCACAGCGGTTTCCCCGAGGAAGCCTGGAAAGCCAGGTGGTGGGGCCGGCAGGCCGCCAGGGGAGACGCCTGCCACCCTGTGGCCACTGTGCTGTGGATCTGGCGCGGGAGCCCTGGCGCGGGAGCCCTGGGAGCAGCAGGGGCGGGAAGAGATGGGGGGTCGGGGATGTCACAGGAAGACCCTTTTTGTGCCTGGGGAGGTTTCAGGGCCAAGCTCCTGACCCCGGGTCATCCTGTGTTGACCGTGCCAGACTCCTGACCTGCGCGGCAGGGACACCGGCCCACGACATGCCCCACCCCCGCCAAGCTGCTCCGGGGCTCCCAGACACCCGGCAGGTGTGGAAGACGGACGGACGCTCCACATCCTCGGCCAGCGCCGAGCCTCCTCCTGCGCAGACCCGAAGGCCCACACGGCCCAGAAAACGAGGGGCACCGCCTGAAGCCCTGGAGCTCCAGGAACAGATCCCAGGGTCCCTGCGCGTCGGGCCTAGAGCCGCCGGCCGCCACTCACACGCACGGTCTGGCGAGAACTCACGCAGGGGGATGGAAGGTGCCCTTGAATTCTGCTCCAGGAGGCCTGCGGGGGGAGCGACGCTGCCTCGGCCGTGTGTCGTGTGCCCCGCGGCGGGCTGCACGGAGGCGTGGCGCTGCCCGCAGAACACGCTGAAAGTGCTTTAGCCCCAGCCACAGGCAGCCGACGGGGGCGGGGAGGGAGCCACGCGACCCCCTCTCTGCCCGCGAGGAACTCGCAGCCGGTGACCAGGAGCCTCGTGCCCGGGCATGCGGCGGGTTCAAAGCCTAACTCAGCTGCTTCTGAGCCTGGCTGAGCCTCAGTTTCTCCAGTTTCAAAATGGGGACGATGCTCGGGAGTATGCCGCGAGGGAAGGACAGGAAGGAGAGGGGAAGGGAGGGAGGAAGGCGGCAGACCCCCGCCCCAAAGTCCTGGATTCCCAGAAACAGCTGCGGAGGAGGCGGCGGCTCCTCGGAGACCATTCACATGCTCGGCGAGGCGAGCCTGCGCCTTCTGTGCTGCGGCGGGAAACCTCAGGCCTCCCCAGTCTGTGTGAAGCCCTCCAGGAGGCCACGCTGAGAGCCACCCGCTGCCCCAGACCCGCCCTCTCCGCCCCACGGCGGCTGCGACACTGTGAGGTCCGGCAGGGCTCCTCTGCCCCGGGGCTTCGTTCCAATGCTCTGCGCCAATTCCTGGCTGAGTCAGTGCCCGACCCCCCCACGGTGTCTGAGCTGCGGGCAGGAGGCCGCGGGGGAGCCCTGCCCAGCCCCGACGTCCAGGAGGGACGTTCACGGCAGCACCGCTGCCCACAGCTGTGTTGGGGGCCGCCAGGCAGGGACCCGAGAGGCTGAGTCCTGACCAGCAGCCGGAGTGACGCCCCGCCCCGGCCCCAGGGCGTCGGGGACTCACCATCCTCAGCTTGTGCTGCTGCAGGATCTCGTCGAGGTTCTGCCTCTTCTTGTAGTTGAAGTAGAAGTTCTTACACTGCGACACCGTCTTGGAGCCCACCATGCGGGCGATGGCCGACCAGTTCCGGCCGTGCTCCAGGAGGCCTGCGGGGGGAGCAGAGGCAGGTGAGGGGCGGGCCCGGACTCCCCCAGGAAGGAGACGGCAGTGAGGGGCCACATGGCACAGGCTGGGGAGGGCTGGCCTCTGCGGTCTGCTTTCCGGGGTGCGCAGGAAGGGTGCGGGCTCCAGGAACAAAGAGGGACAGGGCAGGCCCCACCCAGGCCACCGTTGAGGAGCCTGGGGGCCGAGGCCGGAGTCCAGGATGCAGACCCTGCCCGGCCGCTGGGCGGGAGCACCGGGCTGTCGTGACCTAGCCCTGACACTCGCTCGCAGCTGCAGAGGCCTCGGGAGACGGGCTGCTTTCCGGCCACACCGGGCCAGGGAAAGGAAGGAACGTGGCCGGCAGGGGCTGGGAGGGTGGAGGTCAGAGCGGGGGTAAGCTGGGCCCAGGAGCTTCCTGCTCAGGTTAACTGGGGCGCCTCCAGGGCCCCGAACCCCCAGGGGCACCTAAGGGCCCAGGCTGGACTCAGGCCCACCCGGCCTGTTTGGGCGGCTGGGAGTGGACATGTCCCCAGGTCTCAGCCCCGCTATGCCCAAGACGTTCCCATCTCCTGGCGTGGGAGGAGACCCTCCAGGATCGGCAGCCCCTACCCCTGACGCACCTAGGCCAGAAAAGTCCCCTTCATCCCCGGCTCAGGCCGGAGGGTCTAGGTTCGACGCCACAAACGCCAGGCTCACAGTAACGCGGCCCCCGCTGCACCGCAAGGCAGCACCCAGGAAGCCGGGCCCCAGGGCCCGACCTGTCTGATGAGCCCCTGGCCGGCGGGCGCAGGCCAGCGTCTCCGTGTTCATGCCGCGTCCCTGAGCCACAACCTTGTGCGGCCCCGGCCGGCCAGAGCAGATAGGGCCGGTCCACTTTCCCGCGGCTGGGGGGGGGAGGCAGGGGCACCCCTGACCTCAGGGCTGTGCAGGGGGGCGGCGCCCCTGCCAGGGCAGCAGCTGACTCAGGCTGCTGGGGGCCGGCAGCCTCCGAGCGGAGCTGCACGTGAAACGACTCCAGTGAAAGGTTCCCCGTAACGAAGTCTGAGCCCGTTTTCCTCGACTCAAATCTACAGCTGAAATTTCGCAGGCGCTGGGGAGCCCGAGGGGCAGCCGTCTGCGCTGGCGTTTTCTGTCATTCATCCCCCATCCGTCCACCCTTCCTGCAGCCATTCGGACACGTGTCGCTGCCCGCGGCTACGGGGCTCCGACAAAAACGCAGTAACAGCAACAGAGACACCAACAAGCCGCCCCGGCCGCCGCGTGGCCAAGTGACATGCGGAGTTCGCAAAGCCCTTCAGAGCCTTGGTCCCGTCCCCTCCCCGCCGGCAAGGCTGTGACGGTGCTCCTGCTCCTGGCATGGGGCAAACAAGCCCAGAGGGTGACACCGACTCGCCCATGCTCCGGGGACAGGCAGAGGGGCGAGGTGGGCGTGGGGCCCCAGGTTCCCGGCCCGCAGGACCGCGGTGTGGGAGTGACGCTGAGTGACAGGCCACCTGCTCGCCTGAGGCAGCCACGGGACCACGTGGCCCCACGGCCCGCTCCTCAGGGTTCCTCAAGGACAGGCGCGGAGGGGAGGCCGGGGCGCGGGATCAAGTGTAACCGGCCCCCTGACCTTTCCCTCCGCCCGCGCCGGCAGCAGCTGCAGCTTCCAGAGCCTGGCGGACAGGGACGAGCATTTATTTATATTTTCCGGCCGGGGCCAAGCCGCCCAGGCAAACACGCGGGCCGGGAGGCTCACAGGCCGGAACCGGGGTGGGAGAGGGTGGAGGGGGCGGGTCTCCCCTCTGGGCCTGCCGTGGGTGGGGTGGGGAAGGGGGTGGCCTGGCCCTGGGGAGGGTGACGTTTCCAAGCTCAGTAAATAAATAAGGAGCCGGCTGGGAGCGGGACTGGGGCTTGGGACCCCTAATTAACTCCGTTCATCGGAGCTGAGGGGGGGGTCCCTCAGCCCATCCTGACAGCGTGCGGCTCACAAAGGAACCCGGGACAGAGCCGTCCAGGAGCCCGGCCCGGAGCGGGCCACGCAGGCTCGGCCGTCCCTCTGCTCCCCGGCCTCAGTTCCCTTAACTGCCGGGTGACCGGCCAGCAGGGCCCTGGGGCGGGGGCGGCACCGGCTTTCCCTGGTTCCTGTTCTGGGAAGCCCAGGCCGACAGTGCCGGGCACAGGCAGCGCTCACACGCCGCAGAACCGCGCAGCCCGCCCCGCCAGACCGCGGACAGCCCTGTCCACCTGGAGAGACGCCCTCTGGGTGCGCCGCAGAGGAGACCCCGCGCCCCCGGCACAGACCCCGGTCCTGCCCCTCCTTCCAGGAGAGCCAAACCCGACAGCCAGGGCGACAGGAGGGGGTGGGGGGCACCCACAGGGTCCAGAACCGCGAGTTCCCGCGCCCCGCTGCCGAGCCGCGACCTCCTAAAGCCACGTCGCGCTCCCCGTCACCAGCGCCCGCCGCTCCCCCATCCCCCCCTGGGGCCACTCACTCACATCCTCGCATCCGCGTCTCCCCCTCGGCCAAGTTCTCCGGAAACATAGGGCAGGGAGGATGCTCCGGGGAGCAGAGCTAGGAGAGGCGGTTTGGGAGGCCGGGCGGCCGCGGCGGCTCTGCAAGGCTCCTGCCTGGCGGCTGCTGGCGGCTCAGCTCTGCCTCACATCCTTCTCGTCCAACGGCGGCGGCGAGGGAGGGAGGAAGGAGGGAGGGCTGGCGGGCGGAGGCTGGCTGCAGAAGGGCGGGGAGGCGGCTCTGTGCGCCGCCGCCTGCCCTGGTGGCCCAGGGCTCCTCCAGGGGCCGCTGCCACCCCCGGCTGCCCCGGGGCGGTGAGGTGCCCTCCCCCAAGGGGGGCGGGCAGCGGGAAGTTGTGAGTTGTGCGCGGGGTGCCTCTGTGCCAGGCGTCGCCAGGGTGCAGCGTCCACGGCTCCCCGGTGCCCGTGTGCCCAGCGTGGACGCTCGGCAAGTGGTGCCAGGCGGGACCCTCCAGCCCCCCGAGCTGGGCGAAACCGGAGACCCAGGCCTGACAGGGCAGCGGTGCCCCCAGCAGCCTGGCTGCACCCCCGGGCTGGGCTCTGATCTTCCTGCTGCCTGACCCAGCAGGACGCGTCAGGACTGAATGTGACCTCCAGACGGAGGCTCTCGGAGCAGGCCGGCGGGCGGGGGAGCGTGGCAGAGGCCCAGGTTCAGAAGGGGCGGGCCAACTTGGCACTGGCTCCCCTCCCTCTCTCCCCATCCCTAGCGGTGGCGGCGTCAGCAGCGGTAAGAACAGATGAGGGTTCCAGAAAAACAGAGCTTCTCCACCCCCGGCAGACGGGGAGCAAACAGCTTCTTCCGCTGTCATCTCTCTGTGCCAGTTCCACCTGCGGTCTGCCCCCCGCCCGGCCTGCTGCTGCCAAGGGCGGCGGGGCCCTCTGTAGGGGACTGCGGGTGGGCAGGGCCAGCTTCGCATTCTGGGGGGAAGCTAGGCTTGGGAGAGCCTCTTTCGAGAGCTGACGACATCTCCGACCGTTTAGGCTGGGGGAAGGGCTTGGGTCCCCAAAGGGTTCCCTGGTGCCGGAGGGTCTTGAGACACCAGCACCTCTCCCCTAGCTCTCCGAGACACCCCCAACAGCCCGATCAGCCTGCTCCCCGAGAACACCTGCGGAAGCGCCCAGGCGGCTCCCAGAGGTTGAAAGTTAACTGAGCTGAACTTTGGAGCCCACATTCAGGCCAGGACTGATTTCCCTGACTCTGGGATCATTAACCTGCTCTTCCCTTTAGCCCTCAGCCTTGCTCTCCTGCCCGTGAAAACCTGGGAAGCAAATGGCATCCCGGGGCACGACGCCAGGGGAGGGCAACCAGGGATCTAGCTTTTTCCACTTGAGTCCCACATGGGAGGTCGGAATGAGTTTTTAAGGATGCCAATCTGATCAAGTAATTTCTCTGCTTAAATCTTCCAGTGACCACCAGAAGCTCTTGGGATAAAATCCAAAGGCCTCAGCTGGCCCAGGATGCCCTGGGGAGCTGGCGTCACCTACCTGCCCCACTCCTCCTACCTGCCCGACCCCTCCTCCACTGACTCCAGGCAGCCATTTCACTGTGAGCCCCAGGACATTTGCACAAGTTCTTCTTTCTCACACATGAGGCTCAAGTGACACCTCAGGGAAGCCCTCTTTGACCACCACTCCCTCCAAAGTGGAGGCTGGAGGGCGCCCTGGACACCCGGGAGCACATCCCACACACGCTCTGGGGTGGTCCAGATGGCAGATTCTGCCAACATGCCCTGCGGTCCGGATTCCCTGACCCCACTTCTGATTTTTAAGGAAGGAGTTTTGTTCTGAAGAGTTAGGAGGCAGGAACTAGGAAGTGAAATTGACCAAGACAGGAAGTTAAGCCTGAGTCAGGGTCTGGAGCGGGGAACCCTGCGAAGGAGCCGGGGGGCCGCAGGGAGGGGGCGCGGAGGGGTATCTCTATCGCTGGCTGCTCTGTGCACCATCCAGGAGCCCGGGACGCGGCCCCCTCGGCTCAAGTGCACCGGACCCCAGAGGGGCCTGCGCCCCTGCCCCGGATCCCTCCCCGAGCTGCCATCTCCTGTGGGTGCGCAGACCCGCCCTGGCGGCCAGCGCGCTTGCGGGCACCACCACCCATCTGCGTCTGGGGACGCCACAGCCGTTCTCTCTGGAAAGCCGCCCCCACCCGGGAAGGACACCCGCCCTCTCCACTCCAGCCAGCCGCATCCCACCCTGAGGTTTCCGGCTCCTTCCAGGGAGAACCCCGGGCTGCCTGCGTGGGGTGCACGTCCCCCGCCGCCCCTCCCCCACCAGCTGCCGTTTTCCCCAAAACTATCAAAGGGGGGAAAACGTCCAGCCCTCTTAGGCCTGAGTCTTGCAACTTCCTCGATTTGGAAACCCCGAGCCCTGGGGGGTTCCACGGGCTGCCTTGCGGGCACCTGCAGGGTCCTGCGCCAGGCTACCAGACTGCTGCCGTCCTCACGGCCCGTCAGGACGGACGTGCGCAGGAGGACAGCACATCTGAGCTCTTACCTGCCTGCCTTTTCTCCCCATCCGCTCTTTCTAACATAAGCCCCGGTACCCGCTCGAGCCTCGGCTCCAGCGATTACGCCTGTGAGTCAGACGCACGGCGTGTGGCGGCCACTTCTTCTCCCGCGCACGGAGAGATACGCTCATTAAGAAGAAATAAAGTCACCTGCGTGCCACCCAGCGCTGTCTCACCTACCACTCCGCGAACGCGCCGCGCCACACTTTCAACGCCACGTTTTCCCGTGCAGCGGAGCAAAGCGGGGAGCCACCAGGCGGAGCACTCGGACGGCCTCTCCGTGCGCCACCATGGCGTGCCGTGTGGACACAGGCTCCCCACTCAGGCCCCGGTCCTCCCGCATGCAAGGCAGAAGCCGTATGGACACCACGCATGCACACGCGTGTGGAGGACCCGCTTCGCGGGGGGGGGGGCATCTGCCACGTGATAACAGACATCGTTACTGTCGTGTCAAGCGCCAGGTGTCTCTGTCCCCGAGGCAGGTCCGACGTGGACGCTGATTCGGATTTTCCCCCAGGAGTTAAGATGGGCTGGACGACGCCTGCTCTTACCCTCAGGGCACTGACCAGGGAGGACGGTCTGCTGGGCCCTGCCACGCCCGGCTGCACCCCTGGAACGTGCGGAAACCCTGACCCTAACCCTAACCCTAAGTCTGGCCGGGCGGCCGGCAAGCCCGGGATGCTACTTCCGTAGCAGTCTCTCTGCAACCCCCGGGTGGAAACTCCACTAATGCCAGCCCTGGGGCGCCACACTGTCCCCAGACATCAGCCTCCTCGTCACCCACCGCGGGTATGGCCCCTGCCTCCCGCAGGGCCCTGACACCAACACCCATCCCATCAGCCCCCGCGCCTGTGCGCTAACCACTGCACACACTGCCCCGCCCTCCAGGCCACGCGTGTGGGCCGCTCCTCTCTTGCGGTGCCCACGGCGGGCACAGCACCAGACTTGACAACAGACCTGTGGTGGGGGAGGTCCCGCTCCTCCAGGCTGGGGGCTTGCGCCTCCCCTCCCCACGTCTTAGACTCTCTGTCCCTAAAGCCAACTGAGCCGCGTGCAGGGCGATCGCCTGCCCCTCCCCCGCCCCCCCCCCGGCGAGGCCGCCAGGTGGGGCAGGCCGGGAGTTCCCAGGGAGAGTTCTGGGCTCACGGGGGGCCACCAGGGCCTGACCCCTGCAGTACCCTCCCCTGTGGGCCGCTCACCTCTGCCCTCTCCCCTTGGCTGGCAGGCCCCTGGAGGCCGGGCAGCCCAGAGGTGGGCCAGGGCCTATCCCGGCCTGGCTGGTGTGACAATGGCCTGCCGGGGCCTTCCCACCCCCTCCACAGCAGGGTCTCTGCCTGCCAGCCAAGGGGGCTGGGGGCCCTGAGGAGCTGCGGGCAGAGCCCTGAGCCCCTCTCACAGCTGGGTGGAGACTCCAAGCCAGCCGGGCTGACCTTTCCCAGGGGAGCCAGGTCCCTCATCCCAGCCCAGGCCTGCCCTGCCCTCCCTCCTGGCGTGGGGCAGAGCCCAGGGCAGGCAGCCAGCTCCCCGGGGCTGCCCCCTGCACGTGCCCAGCCCCCACACCGCAGGGGCCCCAGGGCAGGCAGCCGTGACTCCGTGCGCACAAGAAGGCAAGGCGGTCACCTGCCCACCTGGGACCCTGTGGGTCATTGTGTCCCTGGCCCCTCCCCCAGTCCCCCCATGCTCTTAGAACAACAGCCAAACTGTCCCACAGCTGGCAAGGCTCCTCTACCCCGTCTCTCCCCCTCCCTCTCTGGGTTTCAACAGCTTCTCACAGGACCACACTGTCCCTGCAACAGGGCCTTTGCACATGCTGTTCCTTCTGCCGGATGCCCTTCCCTGCTTCACTAGCAGGTCGACAGTAGCTATGTTGCTGGACTGACTCACTCAATCCTCACACCAGCCCCATCCCTACTCGTCAACAAGAGTGCTGGGTTCAAATCCCAGCTCCACCACTTCACAGCTGTGTGACCCTGAGCAACTCACCAAACCTCTCTGGGCCTTGTGAGGGCCAGAGAGGGCTGGGCCAGTGCCTGCCTCATGAGGTTGGCAGAGGTCAAGCGACTTCACGCACGTAAGGCATCGAGCAGTTCCCAGCACCCAGGAAGTGCCGCACAGCCTTCCCTGCTGCGATTCATTATCTTCTCAGGCTTTGGGTGTCAGCCCGGCGGCCCCTTCCTCCGGGTGGCCCTGACCAGGCGGCCCCCCAGCACCGCAGAACCCCCTCCAGCTGTCATCGGACCCGTGCCCGGTAGCCCACTTAGCTGCGACCCTCACCCCCAGGCACGGGGGTGCCGAGGCCCAGAGGAGCAGGCTCCTGCTCTCGGTCAGGCCCCAAGAGAGGCAGAGCCGGGACCAACCCCAGGAAGAAAGGCTCCGGAGTCTGCACACTGAGCTGCAAGCCTGCCACTTTTGGGCGCCTACTGCATACCAAGAGCTGTACATCCTTGGCTTGTTCCACCCTTTAGGTGCCCCTGGGAGATGGCATCCAGCCTCGTTTTAGGGACTGAGGGACATTGAGGGTGAGACAGAGACGGGCCAGGCCCAGGTCCCAGGGCTAAGGCGCTGCCTGTGGCCACAATGGTGACAGGGAGCTCAGCACGCCCAAGGCATCACCGTCCGAAGCGCTCCTGCTGGCTCTCACCCAGACCCGTGGTGGGGGGAGTGCCGGGTTGGACCGTGTACCCCAAAGCCTCTGGTCCGCCAGCGCCTGGGACCGGACTCTCGCTCTCAAAAGGGTCTTGCAGGTGTGCTCCGGCACAGCTGAGGGCCTGCCGGACCGCGGTGGGTGCTCGCGAGGAGGAGATTCAGACAGACACACAGGGAGGGGGCCACGTGAGGACGGTGGCAAAGCCCGAGTGACGCAGCCGCGAGTCAAGGCGCGTCCTAGGGGGCGCCCGGTCCTGCGGACACCTGGAATTTGGACTCCGGGACGGTTAGGGAATACGTTTCTGTCGTTTAAAGCCACCAGTTTTCAGCCCTTTGTCATGGTGGACAGGGAACTGACACGGGCACTCCTTTAATCCCCACCTTGCAGATGAAGAAACTGAGGCACGGAGACGCGGGCTGACCTGCCTGAGGTCACAGGGCTGGAACATCTAGAGCCTGAGATCCGGTTTCCCCGGGGGGGCTGGGGGCCTCTGCAGCCCATACTTCAAGGCCGGGCCACTGACGGCTTCCCCAGGTGCCTCAGGCCAGCTCGGGGTCCCAAGGCCCCGGACACCTGGCTGTTCACTTGCCCGGCCCCCGGGCACCCGTCGCGCTCAGGACCTGGGCTGTGGCACCGCGATGACGGGTGCGGGCCTTCCGCCTCGGCACAGCCGGTCCCTGGGTCCTCTTCCCAACTCTGGGTTTTCGAGGGCTGAGCAGGGGGCTCCGGAACGTTCCTAGCTTCCCCGCCCCCACCCGCTACCAGCACCTGCCTCCTGCCTGGAACACACAGCCATTAGCAGCCACCCTGGGCAGTAACTGTCCAGATTGCTGTAATTCACGGCAGACGAGCACGCCGGCGAGAGGCATTATCACAAATGTCACCGCGCAGGGCCTCCGCGGCACGGCCCCCACGGGACCTTCTCGCTGCCGTCTCTGTGGGCAGGACCCGGGATGAGCTCACTGCCGTCGCCGAGGACCCAACCTTGAGATGGCGGGGCACACTCTCGTCCTCGCCAGTGAGTCATCCCCGGCCGTCCTCCCAACCTCCGGACGTGCCCTTCTGGAAGGAAGGCAGAGGGCGGCCGACGGCTCTCGGTTCCCAGGCACCAGGGAGGGCGCCGGGGATGGAGCCACGGCAACACCACGACACACACCAGGGGGGACCAGGCCACACGACCACGGGCTGGCAGTCCTGGGACGTCCACGCAGGGCCCTCCAGCGGGCGGATCCCGGGGCGACCTCCTGGCTGCGGGGCCGGGGCCCGAGGACTCGCGTGTGATCAGCAAACTCACCTTCACACGGACGCGCGGTGGCCCTGCTCATGGCAGCCAAACACGGAAACCACCGCACATTCACGCACAGCCGGCCCACGCACGCGACAGAACGTTGCTCAGCCATGTAAAGCTGTGCGCACGGACCTCGGAAAGACCACGGCCGGGACAGAAGCCAGACACGGATGGCCACACGCTGCAAAGTCCGTTCACGTGAGACGTCCCCACGGCACAGCCACAGAGGCAGAAAGCGCATCAGCAGCGGCCAGCGGGGCCGCGGGCAGGGCGAGCCGGAGAGTGACTGCTGATGAGTCCGGGATTTTCGTCTGGGGCGATAAAAAGCTCTGGAAGGCGCTACCATGGAGGGCTGCAACACCGTGGACGTACTTAACACCACTGAACTCTTCTCTTAAATTGTACGTTATGTGTATTATGTCAAAATTGGATCAAAGAAGAGGGAAAAAACCCACACAATTTCAGTAAAGCCTGTTTCGTAGCCCACGGTGACATCCACACAGAGACCACAAGGTGGGCGTGAAAGACAGAGAAACAGCGCAACGGCCCTTGGGGCTGGCGGCACCCCGTGAGCTGCAGGCGGCCCTGCCCCGTGAGACCTCCTCGCACACACGAGACGAAACCTCGACCTGTCGTGGCCACCGGCGGCTGAATGATGCCACAGCCCCTCCGGGTCCTTCCTCCAGGCCCACCCCGGCCGGGGGCTCCGGAGGAGAGGACCCTGTGGGTGGAGGCAGAGGTGGAGGCCCGGGAAGGAGCCCCCGGGACGAGGCAGGGTGGCGGAGGGCCTTCCCAGGCTGCGGCTGCTCCTGGGCCGTTTCTGAAACCCAGCGCCCAGCGCGAGGGTCCCCAAGCAAGCCCCGTGGCCGGGTGGAGGGCAGGGCAGGGCCGGGAGAGCCCGTGGCCCAGGCTGTTCTCAGACACTCCCGCCCCGCTGTGCCCGGGTCCTTCGCTATAAAGGCCGTTTGTTCCCTCTGGGAGTCATGACCTGGAGCTTTTCGCACAAAGAAACTGCACATCAGAGACGGGGCCTGGGCCTGGCAGGGCCATGTGGGCCAAGAGCCAGGAGGCTCAGGCTTGTTCCCGGCCCCGTGCAGCAGCTCCGGGACGCAGGGCAGTCCCTGGTTCCTTGGCAGTAAACAGGGACGGGGGCAGGGACAGGCCCTCCCTCTCGGGGTCAAGAGAAATGAGAGGGAGCAGCCGCCGTGGGCTCTGCGCAGGGTACAGGCCGGGAGCAGAGAGGTTCACTCCGACTCGGGCCTTCCTTGGGTCCTCACAGCCAACCTGGACGCCCCCCCACTTCACAGACGGGCAAACCGAGGCCACTGAGCTGGAAGTGAAGGGCTCAGCTACCCAGGCTCCAGCAAGCACGCCTGTGGCTGCCAGGGAGGTGGCAGGTCGATCGCACGTCACACACCGTCTGGCCACAGCTGGGAGGCGTCAGGCTCAAGAGGCGCCAGACCCCGGCTGCCACCCTGCCGCACCACACAAAGGCACCTGCGAGCCACGAGTGGCGTCTGCACGCACGCACACTGGCTCCCGGCAACGCCACTTGCCACGTGGGCCACTGCCACGACTGACCCGCACAGCCCAGGCGTGCCCGGCCACAGCACGTTTGCGCCTAGGATGGGGGCCTTCGAGGCTCTGCATAAGGGCCGGACGCCCGTGAGGACCGCAGCAGGACACCAGCAAAGCGGCCACCAGCAAGCTCTGCCTGCCCCAGGCATCCAGGCAGGCTGCCGCCACTCCGTCCACAGGCGTCACCTGGAAGCGGCTGGCTGACCACGTGCGCAGCACGAGCTGGGTGGCCCCGAGCCACGCTCAGCGTCACACAGACAAGCACGACGCTGCAGCCGCACAGACCCACTTTCTAGAAGGCAACACTGAGGCTCCGAGGAGAAGTGACCAACGAGAACACCCTGGAATCAGAGCCCACCCCCTCGGACCTCACCCCAGGCCCCGGGTCAACGTCCTCCCGGCCGCACGCAGGACGCACACGGGGGCGCTGACGCTGCCCGGCACCCTCACCTTTCTTGGCTGTTTCCATTTCTTCTTCGGTCCAGCGGGAGCTCTCGTTCATCTCCACGGAGGCTGAAAACGGAGACACGCAGTTGCTGGCGGTGGCCCAGAGCGGGGGCACCCGGCCCTCTGCACAGATGGCTCCTCCCCGACTCGGTGCCGGGGCCTCGACGGCATCACCTCACGGCTCTGAACCCCGAGGGGAGGCCACGTTTCAGACGCCCCCTCCCAGCCGATCCCCTCCTCGGCGCCTGACTCTCGAGCCCCCGCCGTGCCGGGAACTGTGCTGAGCAGATCCACGTGCGTCACTGGAGGCCGACCTGCATGCGACCCGTGGAGGTGGGGGACATGCAGTCAGCCCATTTCACAGATGGGGAGACTGAGGTGGTCGGGGGTCTCAACTGTGACAGCTGCCGCTGTGAACACCTGGCTGGGAAGGCGCACCCCCTGGGGACATGGTGACGGTGTCGGGGAGCAGGGGCCGCAGCTCCCATGGAGCCGGACTGCTCTGTGCCGTGGGGCCACCCTGGGCACTGCGGCCGTCCCAACGTTCCCCGGGGGTAAAACTGTCCCCGGTAGAAACCCCTGCTCTGGAAGGTCACAATTCCACTCCCCCCAATCCGGTAGGAGGAGGGGCTTCTAGTGTCATTCAGAAGGGACGCAGCCCTGCCTCGGGTCGGGTGCAGGTGGCCACGTCGCTGCCACGGCACTAGTCGTGAGTTTCTCCTCCGAGCCCCCTGGGTGTGAGCCCCGGTCCTTTCTTTCAAGTCGCTTAAGCCCCACGTCAGGGGCGGACACAGGGACATCAGCGTCATGGACTCAGTGCCCGGAACAGCGCCAAGCACGGAGTGAGCGCTCCACAGAGGCCGGCTGGGGAGGGCGGGGCGTCCCGCAGGAGGGAGCGGGAGCCGGTCCCCACCCCCGCGGGCAGCCTCCCGGTCCCTGCCACGAGGCCTGGGCCGCTCCAGGATCTCACCGACTCCCCTTCCTTCCCACGGGACCCCCAGAGGCAGGCGGTGAAAGTCGGGCCCGGGGCTGTTTTCCACCCTGCAGCTCGACCCCCTGCCTCAGCCTGGGGTCCAAGAGAACTATCCCCAGGGACCAGGAACCAGCACGCTTCTACAGAAAGCCCGTCCGCCCTGGGCCTCCGGTACGCCACCACCGAAGGGCAGCCGGCAAACACCTGCGGAAGCTGCACGGGGTCTGTGGCCAGTAGGGCTGGGTTCGAATCCTGACAAACTCTGTGACTTAGGGACACGACGTCCCTTCTCTAAGCCTCAAGTAGCCCATTTGTGAAATGAGTCCAAACTACCTGTCTTGGGAAGAAGGGGCAGGTGCCTGGCCCAGACCCCGGGGTGGAAGGGGGTGTCTGTGAGAGATGAAGCATCATCTCCGCCAGCTCCACCCCGGGAAGGAGCCCTAAGACCCTGGGTGGGTCCCGCAGGGGCGGCCCCGAAATAGGTGTAGAGACAATAGACACGCACGGCTGCCCCCTGTGGCCGAACTTGGGAACTGCTACTCAATTCCTCTCTTTTCCCCTTTTGGGAGGGGAGCGTGGCACAGAGCACCAGGGCACGAACGCCCCTCCGAGCCGAAGGGGAAACTGAGGCCCCCAGAAGTGAAGGTATGAGCTCAGATGCCCACAGGGCCAGAGCGGGGACAGTCAGAACCTACATCTTTCTAAGAAGGGTGCTCAGCTCCCAACAGGGGCTGTCTCGGGGAAACGCGTGCTGAGTGTGACCAGGTCTGATGGTGTAAAAATTAGGACAAGACTCCCAGAACGGACAACCTGGACTCGTACGGGACACGTCCCAGCTCTGAAATCACAGTGGCCGAAGCCGCTGAGTTCTTCCCACACCCCAGGCGCTGTTCTAGGCTCTGCCCACGTGGAAGTTACTTAAGACCTTCCTCCCACGGTTAGAGGTGGCCACCCACTTCCCCCACCATGCAGACGAGGACGCAGAGGCACAGAGAGGTCAAGCAACTCACCCTGGGGTCACACAGCACGCTCAGTAGCTAAGGCTGGGACCCAACCCCTCAGCCGCTGCCCGTTAGCCCAAACCCCACGCAGCGTCCGCACGAGCCAAGCCCGTGCTCCCCGGCCCGGCTCACCCAGCTCGGCACTCTGCTGAGGGGTGACGGCCTCCTCGCTGTTGGCCTCGTTGGCCATGGAGCGGGTGATGCGGCCTTTGCGCCGGCCCTGGCTGTTGGCGGTTTTACGGCCTTTGGAGGCCACGGCCTCCTTCTCGTCGTTGTCCTCCCCCGAGGTGTCATCCGTCTTCTCCCTGAAGGCCAGAGGGAGGGGGACAGGACGGATCCGCTGAGCCACCGGAGTTGACCTCCCTGTCAGCTTGCTCTGCCCCGCACCGGCCGCCCGCTCTCGCGTGCTGAGCGGACGCCAGGAAGAGGGGTGAGCAGGGCGAGGCTGGCGGGTGGCAGCCCACAGGGACCCTCCCTTCCCTGGAACTGGGGCGCAGCTGCGACGAAGGGGCGTGCACCTGACCGGGCGGCTAACCGGATGGGGCTTTATTCCCCAAGGGGAGGCGTGGGGGCGTCTGCGAGGCCATTTACACGCCAAACAGAGGCCATGAGACTCTCTGACGAGGCCCAGGGGGCGCGGGCGGGTAGCAATCTACAAGGCCATGTTATTGAGGGAGGAGGGAGGCTCTGTGTAAACAGGCCGCTGAGCCTTGAGGAGCCCTGGCAGGCCCAGCAGGAGTGCGGGGTGGAGGCTGGGCGAGGAGGACCCGAAGATCCATCCACCCTCCCATTCATCTCGCTGGAAGGCCCGGCTGGAAGCGTCTGGGGGACGGCAGGGCAGCCGGATGTGCTCTGAAGCCACATTCCTGAGCCGGTACAGGTACCTGGCGGCAGGCGCACCGCCCCCCCCGCCCCCCGCTGGCCGAGTGCCCGCAGCCCGGCAGGCACAGGGGCGTCAGGGCCCCGGGCGAGGCCGTGCCTTCATCTGCCAGAACTCACGCTGACATCCACAATTCTAAAGGTGAGCGCCGCCTGCACACCCAGTCCCCAGGCTGCTCTGACCCCCCTCCTGGCGCCTCGGGAGACGGGAGGGGGAGGGGAGGCTGAGACCTCGAGTCGTCGCCTGGATTTATGGGCTGGAGCGGAGCTGGGATGCGCTCTCTGCCTCCGCCCTCTCAGAGGACCGGCAGGGGAGGGAGGGGCCGTCCGGGACAGCCAGCCAATCCCGTCCTCACCCTGCCCGGTCCCAGGGCCTTACTTGGTCAGCTCCTCCTTGTCGTTCTCCGCCTCCGGCTTCTCCTCCTCCTTGTCCCCCTCCTTCTCCTTCTCCTCCTTCTCCTCCTGGCTGCTCCGGGGCATCTGCTGCTGCTGCCGCCGTGGGCGGGGAGGGCGGGGAAGAGGGAGAGAACACAGTGAGGCAGGTGGATCTGCGCACCTGGGCGGCGGGCGCTGGGGCAGAGGAGGGGAAACCGTGGAGTCAGCCCAGGGGGAGGCCACAGGCAAAGGGGAGGCCAGGGCCAGCTGGTGGGACTGGGGACAGGCCGCAGCCTGGGGTCCTGTGGCCCACAGGGCCTGGGGGCAGGAATAGGAAGCACTGGTGTCACATGCCCTGGGTTCGATTCCTGTCTCCCCTGCTTAGTGACTGTGTGACCTTGGATGAGGGTCTTAACCTCTCTGTGCTCTGATTTCTTCACTTTTAAAACAGGGGTTTCAGCATGCTTGTACCTCAGCCAGGGGCCGGGGGGCTGCAATGAGAGATCCTTACAGGGCACTGAGGATGGCGCCCGGCGCCAATATTTGAGAGGCGCAGGAGTGATTTGGGCCGGAGTGAAGGGCTCTGGTCGGCCCCAGGCATGGGCAGGGATGCATCCAGTCATCTGGGGACACAGCGCTGGTCCCCAATTCCCCGGAGCCAACAGGACAGCCCCGGGCCTGTCTGAAGGTGGCTGTCCAGATGCCGGAGCCCCGCGGGGAGCACAAGCCCATGTTCTGGGCAGGTCGAGAGGCTCAGGGCCAGGCCCGCCTGCTCACTCCGGCCTGTCACCGCACCTGCCCCGGTCGCTCTGGGCACGAGGGCCGCCAAGGCAGCGGAGGAAGCGGAACGGCCAGCTGCTCCCAGTGCCGCCTCCCGACTTCCTTTCCGTCCCGCCCGATTTCTCTGATCGGGCGCAGACTGATTTTCTTGGCCGTCCAAGGTCCTCCCTGCAGGCAGCTGCCAAACCAGACCATCTTTCCACCCCGCCGAGCCAAGCGAAATAAAAATAAACCCCGAGACAGCACTCTCCAAACCAGGGGGGACAAACTCCAGGCAGACGGAAAAGGAGGGGGCCGGGGTGAGAGCCCCTTTCTCCCTGCCAGGGCCTGATGCCCGCCCAGCACGCGGGGCCCTCTCGGCCCTCCTCGGAGCCTGGGGGCCGCCACGTCACAGGGCGAGGGTCTGACCGCTGCAGGTGGCCGCGGCTCTCAGAGGCTGCTGCTGGCCCCACTCCGGAGCCTCCTGGCTGGGATCCGCTCTCTCTGCCCCAAGAATCCGCCCTCGCGCCCCATGTTCTATAAGCAGAGGGGGCAGGGGGCAGAGCCGTCTGACCTGAACAGCCGCCCCCACCCACAGGTGGCCCCACGTCCTCGGACCAGCCCGTGCTCCCTCTCCTAGCTGCAAACCCTCAGACTCTCGGGCTCGACCTTCACGCGGCCCAGAGCGGTGCCCCTCTGGGAGCTGGCCCGGCAGGTGGGAGCCGGGGCAGAGGTTTTCCAGTTTGTCTCCACGTCTGCCTGACGTGGGCAGTGGCGGTGAGCGGGAGCTGGGGGCCAGGACCCAGGGTGGTGGGGAGAGGGCGGTGTGGCTGTCTGGGGAGGGAGGCCTGCCCGGTGGGCTGCCCCACACGGACGGTGTCTCCACCCTGCCTCGGGACAGCCAGGGTCTGTGCAGGGCGCGGAGCTTGCGACCCCACCCTGGCTGTAGCACCCCTCCCAACGAGAGCAGCAGCCACGTGGGCCGCCCTCTCGGAGCACCTATCCGCTGGCCCCTGGATCCAGGCCCGTGGGGGCTCCCCGAGCCTGGGGCCTCACCCACGGACCGATCAGCAACCAGCAGCCCGCACGGCAAGCAGGTGCAGCTCCACACCGAGGCCGGCAGAGTGGCCGGCTGGAGAGGCACGTCCGTGCCGGGACTGAGCTCAGGGCCTTCCCTGCCACGTGGCTCCTCCACACCCTCAGAAGAGCCGCACCAAGGGAGGGTGTAGCGGAGACGCTCACAGACACCCGAGGCCGCGTTTCCGGGGTGCTCGCTGGATGCCGGCACCGTGCCGTGCATTGGAGGCTGGCAGGAAGCCCCGAGGAGGATGATGAAGATGAAAGCAACACTGGCAGCGGCAGCCTGTGGGGACTGCCCCACCCCACCCCGGGCACCACGCCCATCCCACCAAGTGCCCTTAACTAACCTGAGATAGGAGGACCATGGTCGCTGCCCCCATTATGCAGAGGAAGAAACTGAGGCTGAGGCGAAGCCTCAAAGTCTTAGAGCAGGATGGGGATTCCCTGGGGTGCGGGGGCGTGGTCCTGCCGTCCCCAAAGCCCTGGCTGAGAGGCTCACCTCACCCTCTGGCTGGGATCTGGGCTTTAGGACCCCAGCCCTTTCTGCTGTCCCCACCTGTCCCCAACTCAAGACTCCCTGGGCCCTGCCGGGCCTGCCCACGACCCCGTTCCCCCGCTCGGTGGAACCCCGTGGCATTCATCACGGTGCTGACGGCCTCCTCTGCAGGAGAGAAAACTGAGGCACAGAGAGGGTGGCAGTGACGCTGCTACACTGCAGGGCCAGGACTCACAGCCAGCACACTAACTGCCACGTGAGTTGTATTTAACTCACGCTCGTTTTGACCCTGGGGCCTCAGGAAGCACACGTAACTCACACGTCTCTACCTTAGGAGGCGGTGAACTGTTTTTCAAGGTGCATATAACTCACACACAGAAAACAATAAAAAATAATTTTTCATTAAATTAGAAAGGATCCTTTGTTTTCAAAGTTTTAATTCTATTTTCGTAATAAAACACCGTGGCCCCGAGGAAAACATTTTTTGTTTCTAGCACGGCAGTCAACGTGCAAGAGTCTGAGTTCCGCCCGACCATGGCTATGCCTGGCCCCTGCCAGGACCCCCACGCCTGTCTCCCAGCCCTTGGCCAGCGGCATCCCAGGTCGCAGTCCCCAAGCCGGTGCCATCTCACGCGAGGTCAGCAGTCCCTGTGGGCACTAGAACCTGGCCACGGTTTCCACCCTTTTCCCATCGGGGTGCAATCCTGGCGCCAGGCCCTGCCCCCTCCTTCCCCTCTCTGACACCAAAGGTGGGGGCAGGGGCCTCCCCCTCCCCCACCCTCCAGGCACACACCCTCTGGGCCGCCCTGGAGCGTGGACGGGCTCCTGTGGCCCAGACCCCATCCCCCGTGGGAGGTGCCGCTGCTCCCGGCACTGAGCCACTCCAGCGGGCAGGAGCCGGAGAAATACCAGCGCAGCCCTGGCCTCAAAACACGCTGTCCCGCGGGAGAGACCCCGTCAGCCCTAAGGAGCAGCATCTGCCCGGCCCCGAGGTGGTGACACCGGAGGCCCGTGGGCTGACGCAGGGCCGCTCCTCCTCCTCCTGGGAGACTCACGCAGGGAGAGGGAGGCCCCAGATCACGACTCCCCAGGAGGCGCCGAGTCAATCCAGCCAGCCGGCTCTGCCCTCTGAGGTGTCTGCGTTTTAGGACATCAAACTGTCACCGCCGCCTCAACGTAGGATTGGCGCTGAGTGGCTGCGCCGCGGACCCTTGGGCCCAGCCACGGAGCTGCAGCCCGGCACTTGCCGGTTCGTGGCTCTCCGGGTCCAGCGAGGACGCCGCACGCTCAGACGGGAGCCCTGCGAGGTCCCGACACCCAGCCACACCCCACCCCACGCCAGTGACATCGGGGTCTTCGGGTTGAGACCCAGCTGTCAGTACTTTAACTTTCAGGTAGTTCCAGGGGCCGCCAGGTCCGAGAACCGGGGCTTTACCAGGCCCGGCAAACTGTTTCCGTCAGGGCCCGATGATAAAATTTTCGGCTTTGCGGCCACACGGTCTCTGCTGCAACCACTGGACTCCGCCGCGGCAGGTGGAAGCAGCCGCCGCGTGCAGATGCGCCCGTGCGCCAGTAACACTCCACGAAAGCAGGAGGCGGGCAGGACGTTTTCTGCGGGTCCCCAGTTTCTGCGCCCCGCTCTAGATCAGCGCCGCCCGGACCCGAAGGTGCACACGGCCCCTGGGGAGCCTGGCTGAATGCAGATTCCGGTCGGAGGGTCTGGGGCGGAGTCGGGGACACGCACTTCCAGCCAGCTCCCGGGGGAGGCTGCTGCTGCCAGTTCTCGGGCCACACGGAGGCCTTCGGGGGACCTCGTCTCACAAAACACACCCGGCACCCACGACGCTGGCGGCAGATATGCCTGTGGGAGCCTCTCCCTCGACCTGAGGGACCTGCAGGAACCAGGAGCCCAGCTCCGCCATCTCCAGTGATCCCGGAGCTCAGGGCAAAGGGCCACCTCTGCCGTCACACACGTTGTGGCCAGGCCGGCGACGGGCTTGGTGTCCAGTGCTGGGCCGGGAACGTCCCCTCAAACCACAGCACAGCTCTGCGGAAAACCCGACCAGACCTATGGTTAGCCAGAGCCGTCGGTTCAGGCCCCCGAGGACCTCCTGCTTCTGGAACCCCGTGTGCTGGACTAGCCACCCGGAAACTCCAGCCTGTGCCGAGGCCCCAGACCAGGGCTGTGCAGAAAACTCTCAATAAAAACAACGAATGCTTCCTGAGCACAACAAACATTTCATGAGCCGCCCTCCCTTCTCCTCATTTCGTACTTGTTAGTTACTTGAACCCTCCCAACAACCCTGGTCTCATCCCTGTTTCACAGATTAGAATGCAAAGACACAGAGAGGTTAAGTAACTCACCCAAGGTCACATAGCATTTCCTAGCTTGCTGGCCCGGGGATAGTAGTTTTTTTCCCTATGTCCATTTAAGCCAAACTGCACCACTCACTTGTTCATCCCTTCCACAAACATGCTCTGAGGCCCCAAGCGGGACACCAGGCCACAGAAACGTGTGGCCCCAACTGTACAGACCTCGCACTTAAGTCCACAAAGACACAGATTAGGACAGGACAGATGGAGGCTCCAGTAATAAAAAACCTTCAAAGGGCACAAACACATTGCAGATGTGGCAGCGCCTCATCCTGGCCCGTGGGGACGAGGAAGAGGCAGGACAGGAGGCCTTTGAGCTCATGAGACTTGATTCTCAGACGCTAAGTCCCTAAAAACGCATCAGGAGAGCTTTGCAACACCCAGCAACGCCGACAGCAGCACAAGCTCATTCATTCACTCAACACACACTTTCCTGAGCACCGGCCCGTGCCAGGTGCCCAGTGAGCCCCGAGAGGGGCCTGCCCTGGAGACACCCTCTGCCCTCAGCAGTGGGGGAGGGGATCCCAGGAGCCTGGGGTCGATGTGAGAAGTGGGGTCAGAGGTCAAGGATCAGAGGTCAGAGTTTTCTGCTGCTGGCCAGCCCCTCCGTGACACCTGGCCTCTGCCCCTCCGACCCGTCACCTGTCCCTCCTGGGGAAAACGCAGTCGGGGAGGCCGCCTTACTCCGTGAGGGGAGTACTTTTATGAGATGTACAGGGCCGTGCTGGAGCCAGTCTGTACCGGTTCCCGAGAGTTCATGGACGTTCACAGGTGTTTTGGAGGCTGCCGTGAAACGAGGCCCTCACTGAAACCTGAGACGCACAACCTCACAGCCGGACAGATTATAACGAAAACGAAGGTGCGAGAAGTCCAAGCGCGACTCTTCCCACGTCTCTGACCACGCGTGGAGTCATCCCTGCCCTCGGGGTCACTTCTGCCAGCGGTGCCCGCGGGTGGAGACAGGAGGCCCTGGTGCGCCGTGGCCATCCCTTCCTACCCGGTGCCAGCAACGCCGCCTGGGTGCCTGGAACTGGGCGCGGGGCATCACGTACACCGCGGCAACCGCACGCGCCGCAGTGGGCTTCCCCGCGGAAAGCCGGCTGTTAAATGCTGATGCGACACGTACAACGTTCAACACGCGCACCCGGGAGGTCCGTCCCACCAAGGCTCCGTTCAGTCTTAACTCAGAGTCCTGCCACCCGGAATCGAGTCCTCCCGCCGGGCCCGCCGTGCCTGCTCCTTAGGGCCGCTCTCCTCCTGCTCACCACTTTTCTCCTGGGGGAGGCTACACTCGTTCCTGCCTCAGGGCCTTTGCACGTGATGCAGCCACAGCCTGGGACGCTCTCCCCCAACTTTGCCTGACCAGTCCCTTCTTATCACTCAGGTCTGAGTGCAGGGGACTCCCCCTCAGAAAAGCCGCGGGGCCAGCTGCCTCGACTCTGGCCTGTGTTCTGGGCCCCTGATGTCCTCGAACTGCCGCGCTGACTTATTTGTGCAAGGCCTGTCTCCCACATGGGCGTGTCAGCTCCAGGGACCTTGTTTGTTCCATCCACTACCTGGAACAATGTCACTACGGAACAGACTCAACCCCGGAGACAGCCAGGCCCGGACAGTGGCTCCACCACATAGCGGCTGCCCCTCCCCGGAGACCGAGCCTGGCTGGTGCTGTCCTGAAACGGCTGTCCTGGCCACACTGCTCCCCAGGCCGGTTGCCTGAGGCGCAAGGGCCACTTGAGTGCCGCAGCGAGAGGAACAAGGTCCCTGTCCCTTGGCAGGAACTGGGAGGGGAGAAGAGACGGAGCAGGCAGGGCTGGGAGGGGTGGGGGGCAGAGAGGAGAGCGCAGGAGGGGGAGAGACAGAGACCTGGGGAGGGGGAGAGAAACGGAAGCAGACGCAGAGAATCAGATGAGGGACGTGGACACAGAGATAGAAAGGGAAGAGACAGGAAAGGGGACAGACACACACACACAGAAGCAGGGAAACGGGGCGGGGGCACGACTGACCTAGACCCACGCGGGAGACCTGGGGCCAGGGGCCTGGCCAGAGCAGAGCCCGCGGGGCAGAGGTGAGGGAGCCGGACGGCGGGGCACAGACGGAGCAGCTGGGGACAGTGAGAGAGCACAGGCCAGACAGGGCCAGAGGCCCATCCACCAGGAGACCCCGACCTGCCCCAGCACCGCCATGTGGCCCTGGGAGACAGGACTCACCCTCAGGGACATGGCCATTGGGCCACAGGTCACCCCCATCACCCGGGACGGCCCTGGTGGCTGCCCCGTGGCCACTGCAGCCTCAGGCCAGGCCGTGCTGCTGGGCCTCGTCGGCCCGACACCCTCGGCTGCTGGCGAGTTGCATGGTCAGGCGTCCGCTGACCGCCGCATTTCTGGGCTCTAGTTTTGCAATTAGCTAGGATAGCGCAGCCTTCCCGTCCATGAATCACGAACCGGAAACACTGTGTCGTCAGCCGGGCTCGGGCGGCCCCCACCACGGCCGTGACTCACCTCGGGGCGGGCGGTGGGAGCCTGGAGAGGATGCTCGGGCCGCGGCCCGGCCTGCGCGCTCTCGAGCCACTCACGGCCGGCCCTCGGGGCCAGTCCCGAAAGGTGGGGGCTCAGCCCTCTCCCGCCAGAGCTCAGGTGTGTGGGGTGCAAAGGGGCCGCGTTCCAAAACTACGCCTGGGCCTGCGCCCCCTCTGTCAGAATACAGAGAAGCTTCTAGAAGATGGACGGCACCCTCTGGTAAACGAGAAGGTGACCCCACCATACCAAATAGCCCAAGCACGTTGCTGGCCTCGCAGTGGACACTGAAGTGGGCCTCGCTTTTCCGTCGGCCCGAGAGAAAAGGCCGCCCAGACAGCACAGCTCTGAGGTCTGAGCCCAGAGATGTCCAGTGGGTGGCACTTCTAATCACAGTGACGGACAGACAGACAGCTCTGGTACAGGGTACGTGGTGTGGGGAGACGGGGCGGGCAAGGGCAGTCCCTGAAGCCCAGGCCTGCTCTGAAGTCTTCGGACAGGTCAAGTGTCCGCGAACGATGCAGTGGTGTCCTGCTGTGCTGGCAGTGGCTAGGCACTGGGGTAGGTCGTGACATCTGAAACTCGTAGCTTTGCAAATACGCAAACGCACAGGCCGCCTCCAGGCTGGACTGGCTGCCCTCAGCCGTCGGCCCTGCAGGGAGCAACTGAGCTCAGCGCTGCCCCACCCAAGTCTGGCCTCAGCCTACGAGCTGCCCTCCCAGCCCGACTGGGACACCCTGGACGGCGCATTCTGGCTGGAGAGCCCCTGGGGGTCCAGGCCGTCTGTGGCCTGCTTCAGGCTCAACTTCCTGCTCTGCCACCGGCCCCCTGGCTCAGGGCCCAACCGAGGCACTGAGGCTCTCAGAGCACGGCCCCGACCAGGACGGGGAGCTGTCGGAAATGCAGGGTCTCAGCCCCGGCCCTCCTGTGGGGTGAGGAGTGAGGGGGTGGCCCAGAGACTGAGCTTCCACAGCCCTCCCGACCCCGGCCTGGGACACACCCCCACGGCACGGCCCTCGGAGCGGACTCCAGGAGGCTGCAGCGTCAGCGGGTCTGAGGAAGGCAGACGCGGGGAGAGTGTGTGGCCCCGACGTCCCTGGAGAGACACTTCCCGCCGTCAGCCCTGCGGCCAGTGCCCTCTCCTCAATCCCACACGGCAGAAATGGCCGTGGGGGGGCTCACCCCGTCCCCGAGCCCGCCAACTCGGGAAGGGCGCCGTCTCCAAGGTGGCACGTGGGGGCCGTGGGGCCTGGGGGGGCCGTCGTGCCGTCATCGGCGGGTCCCTTCGCTCTCTTTCCTGAATCGCTGTCTGATTCGCCTCCGCGGCTGGGGCTTCAAGCCTGGCCTGCGGGACACGCCCACTAAACGCCCCCGATGAACACACTGGGCGCATCCGACGGGCTCCTCTGGGGCGGCTGTGGGGGCGGCCAGGCTGCAGACTTCGGCGGCAGGGCCCCGTGAGCGGCATCTGTCGCGCTGACAAGTGAGCGGCCACTCGCGGCTGTCCTCAGCAAAGACGTGGCCCGGAGCCACAGGAACCGCGCCAGGAACAGCCTCTCCGCAGCCACCACAGCAGTCTCTGCGGCCGCCGGCCACCCAGGAGAGAGGGGGATGTGCGCGGGGACGGCGGCGCTGAGAGCGCGCAGGACGCAGGGGGAGACCGAGACGGCGGGGAGACAGACGGGAGAGGAACAGCCCCCAGCACCGCCCTGGACACGGCGTGGGAACGGAGAGAGGGAGCCAGAGACAGACGCCGAGCAGCTGGGGACACGCAGGACGCGGTCAGCGGAGAATCTCGAGAACGGGGGCCGACACGGCGCGGGGACCCAGCCCCGGACACAGGCTCGGTCGGCTCGTCCCACCCCGTCCTCCGACTGCCCGCGCCTTCCCACCCCCCGCCCCGTTTCGGGGGTGTCTCCACGGCACAGACCAGGCCTGGCTCACCTGGGGTCCCCTCCAGTGTTCACCCCACGACCACCAACACGGAGCCTCGCCGTGAGCCCACCCGCCACCCGACCTAGCCGAGCCCAGCACGGACCCAGAAACACCCTAGTCCCGCGAGATGGGGCAGCGGCCGGCTGACAGATGATCGGCTTCACGGCCAGAGCGCTGCCGGTGGGACCGCCAGGGACCCTCGCTTCAGCGGCCGGGATACCGGGTTCGAATCCCGAACCTGTCACCCGGCAGACACCTCAGCGCCTCCTGCACCCCTGTGTCTCTGTGTCCTCACGGTCCAGCGGGGACCAGCGCGGCGCCTCCCCCGCACGCGGTGCGAGTTGGCCCTGCGGCGGCAGCCATGACGCGCGGTCGACCACCACCATTACCGCCCTCACCACCGTCACTACCACGGCCATCAGACGACCTCTGTCCCCGTCACGCCACAGGGCTCCCACGTCTCACTGGGCTCCCCATGCCCCCACCTCTATCAAGGGGTCCAGCAAACGCCGGCTGAGACCACCTAAGCCCCCTCGCCCAACCGCGGACCCAGCGAGGCAGGCAGAGCCTGCCGATGCCCCTGAAGCGGGAGGCACCAGCTCCGGGCAGCTGGCGCCCGTCCCCGCGGCCTCCACGGGCCCATCTGCTGGGAACACGCCGTCACCCGTCCTCTCGGTGCTTGGGAGGAAGGGGAGGGGAGACGTGTCTGGGCTCGAGGGAGGGGGCCGTGCCGGTTCACTCGGAGCCCACGGGGGGACCGGGACAGAGCAGGGTGGACAAGTCACTGGGGCAGCCATGGGGAGGCGGGGCCACGCGGGGCCCGTGTGTGCTGTGGCCGGGGATCCCCCCACAACCCGACCCCAAAGCCTGACCTGCCAGGCGGCCGTGTGGGTGGCAGAGAAGGACGGGACAGCAGAGCTGCGGTCCGGGCACTGCCAGGGCCTTGGGCGGAGGGTGACTGCTCCCCAGCCCAAGGTCGGCCACTCAGAGCCCCAGCCTGCCCGGACGCCCAGCCCGAGCGGTCTCGGCTCGCCTGCCCCCCTCTTCGGGAAGCGGCAGGGCCCATCTGCTCACGGCACCAGCCCTGGGACCACCTGCCCCACCCCCTCTCCAGCACCCGCGTTCTCCCAAGCACACGTGCCGAGCTCCCTCCAGGCCTGGCTCCGGGAAAGGCCCACCCCCCCCACCGGGCCATCCACGGGCAGCGTCCGGGTTGTAGGTGCCACGCTCAGGCTGCTCCAGCCATCACATCTGGAATGGAAAGGCAGCCGAGGGGCCTGCAGCACTGTGGGTTTAGCCACCACAGAACAGGGAGAAGAGTTTCAGCCCCGAGGTCACCACTTGGGAGCACCGGTTTACTCCACGTTTGCGCACTGGGCCCAGGGGCGGGGGCAGGGCAGCGGACCTGGCGCACGGAGCTGCGCTGGGATACGGGTGTACGCTGCCTCCCTGGCGGGTCCAGGCCACGCCAGCGCCTCCTTAGCGGCCCTGGGGAGGTGGGGGAGCCCCGTCCCCCAAGGAGAGAGACTTCCTTCATCTTTCTGCAAGAGGCAGAGCACGGGCACCACGTCCCCACCGCGGCAGCCCCAGCCTGAAGCACTGGAGGAGGGGCACCAACTCCCCGGAACCGCAGATGCCGCAGCTAATCCGGGACGTCCCAGGTGAAAAGAACGGTGAGCTTCCCCCTGCTATAGAACATTCTAGCATTTCCCCAGTGCCCGGGTCTGGCCCAGCTCTGTCCAACTCACATGATCCCCTCTCCCCACAGCTTTACCATAGTCAAACCCAGACATCTCACACCAGGGGCTGGGGACAGATTTTGATAGCAAATATGACTTGTTTGGTCTACAGAGTGTTTGCTTGTTGTTTTTATCTTTCTGAATTGTGACCCGAGATTTAAAAATCGGGCAATTTCGCATAGAGCCAGATTTCCAGCTCATCATCGAAAATCAGATCTGGCAGTGTGGGCCGGGTGGCCAAGAACCGGCTGGGCCGAGACAGGGCACCGCTCTCTGGTAAGCCACAGGCCTCACCACCCCGATGCCTCCCACGGACACCAACGCCAAGGGCGCGCCGGCCCCAGTCGAGTCTACGCTTATACTTTCCGTAGGGCAAACAAACACCTTTGCTCACCCAGCAAGAGTGAGCAGAAGGAAGAGGGTGCCAAGATTTTCCCTACTGCTTCTTCATTCGAGGCCCCGAAAGGTACCGGGACCGTGTTCCAAAGACTCCCTGCCGTTCCAGAAGACGCCACGCGCTCTGGTGCCCCCGTGCCTTTGCACACACTGCGGCTCCCTCTGCCGGGAACCCTCTCAGCTCCATCCTCGCCCACTGGGGGCCGCTTCTCAGCCTCGACTTTGGAGGCTTTGAGGACCTCCCTCCAAACCCCTCCTTACTGGGCAGGTACAGCCTCCTGGGGCTTTGTTGTCACTGTCACTCTGCCCCGGCTCCTCGCAGCCACAGACCCCAGGGAAGGAAATGCCTCCACTCCAGCAGCCACCGGCAGCGCCCCCTCCGCCCCTGCAGTGTCCGCCCGCCTCCTCCAGGGGTGCTCCCCGCACCTGCTCCGCGCCGGTCCTCGATCACCGGGGAGCAAAGCAAACGGGCCCACTGACCTCCCTCTCCCAGACCCCAGGACGCAGGACCCCCTTCACACGTGTGCCCGTCATCTCTGCATGATTTACTGCATTTTTTTCTTTTTTTCCTCCAGAGAAAGGGTCTTACTCCGTCACCCACGCTGCACCCCACAGAGTGCAGGGGCATCATCACAGCTCACTGCAGCCTCCAACTCCAAGGCTCAGGCGATCCTCCCGCCTTGACCTCCCAAAGCGCTGGGATTACAAGCGTGAGCCACTGCACCTGGCCAGAATATTTTTTCAAACCAACTCCTTTTTCCTCTAGCTCAGAGGTCAGCAAACCTTTCTCTGCGAAAGGCCAGAGAGTAAATAATTTAGGCTTTGCAGGTCATACGTCTGCGGTCACGACCGCTCCGCTGCACAGAAGCACAAAAGCTGCCATGGTAACACGTAAACACATGGGTGCGGCCATCCTCCAATAAAACTTTATTCACAAAAACAGGCGGCGGCTGGACTTAGCCCAGGAGTCCCCAGTCTGCCCCACTCCGACGTAAATAATCTTCAGTTTCATTCTAAGCAGGCTGAAGTACTGGCTATTTTTCTCTTTCAAGTATGCATTAAAATAAACACGAAAACCATGAAAATTTAAAACACGTCAAGTGTGTGGACCACCCCGAGTCGGCCTGGGAAGCCCTTACTTTGAGAACGTGGCTTCTAAGCATCACCCAGCCACGAGTCCTGGCCTTTTCCAGGCTGAGAATGCAAGTGGCCGCTCTCCCCGGCTCCGTCCTCTGTTGCTGGGGTGGGGGGCAACAACAGCCGGGCAGGGCGAACACCCCGAGAGTGGATCCCCCCAGATCTGCCGCCACTGACGCGAGCTCGCGCTGATGGGCCGGCACCGAGCAACACCAGCTCATGGACGCGGTCACCGCCCATCGCGCAGGATGCCGGCCACCAAGCAGGTGGCCGCTGGGTGCGCAGGGAGCTGGGTCCCGAGGACAAGCACCCCCACCCCGCCTCTCACCTGGCCCTTGCCGCGGCGCCGATAGCTCCGCCTCACCAGGCTCTTGTAGTTCTCATTCTTCTTGGTCAGGTAGTAATAGAGCACGCACTCAGCCACCGTCTGTGGACAGAGAGAGGATGCTGAGGAGTGTGAGGTGTGGGCATTCAGAGCAGAGGCCGGGAGCCAGAAGGCCTGGGTTCAAATCCTGCCTGCTCCTCGTGCCAGCTGAGTGACCTTGGACAGGTTACCTGACCTCTCTGTGCCTCGGTTTCTCATCTATAAAGTGGGAATGGCAACAGGGCAGACTTCCCAGAGCCGCTGCGAAGACCAGGTGAGTTAACGTGCAGGTAACGCACTTGGGACAACGCCCGGCACGGAACGAACACCATGGAGGTTTTACCCGCCGTCAGTGATAACCATGGCGTCATTATGTGTCACCCCCAGCCCTCACGGAAAACGAGGGCTCTCGCTCACAGCGGGGCAAACTCGAAGCCATCCCCAAGCCAGTCTGGGTTCTCCTTTCTACCTCCTCTTCCCTGACATCTGGGGTCCTGAATCACCTCCCCCACGAGCTCTACAACCGTGCCAAGGCCGATTTCTCTCTGCCTGGTCTTTCCCACGTGGGCCTGGCCTGGGGGCTGGCGGTGCTGCTTGCTGGGGGTGCAACCAGCCCTCTCCGGACCCGGCCAGGCGGCATTCTTGAAAGCAACGCCGTGATGCCCTCACCTGCGGGCACAGGGACCGCGCCAGGTGCTGGCTAATGCCGGCAGCTGTTTCTGATACGACGTCAAACGCTTCTGCGATTCTCGGGCCAGTGCCAAGCCAGGAACTCGCCTCTAAGGGACATTCCGCGAGGCCAACTAGATGCAGAGGTGGCCTGGTCCTCGAACCCTCAACTGCCCTAAATGAAAAGCCACCAGCTGGCCACCTCCTGGAATGTATCAGGAACAGAGGCTGCTCCCAGGAGACCCCCAGGCTAACTCTAGCCCACAACAGTGACCCCGCAGCAATCGAGAAAGGCACTTTACGATCAGGTGCCGGTATTTGCAAATCGGAGGACGTGGGGCACGTGGGGCCCGGCTTGAGTGCCCTCCTGTGCTGAGAATGACAGGCTGGCCCCGAGCAGCCGCTGCGCCCGCAGACAGGCACGGCCTGGCCGGTTCACCCGGTCCCCGCCCGACGTCGGCCTCACTCGCTGTCCCGACTGGCCTGTCCCTGCCGGCCTCTCAGTGGGCTGCTCCTGCTCCAGACCTCTCTATGAAGTCCGTCCTGGGCTGTTCCCGGCCACAGCGCCCCGTAAAGTTTACTCTCTGGGGTAAGGACTCCTGCTCCCTCATTCCCAGGGTTGCTCCATCACCAACGCCAAAACACCTGCCTCCATCTCGGGGAGCCCGAACCCAGAGCGTGCTGGGCTGTCCACACCCCTGGGGAGCTGTCGTCACTAACCCAGAGGACAGGCTATTTATAGGGCCTGTTTCTCCACACCGGTTTTTCAGGCACGGAGAGATTTTCCCCACACGGCCCCATCTCTCTCCTTCTAAGGTGATCGGCTCATTAGGGCAGACGCCGGGAACAACAGTTACCCCTGAACAGAACCGCGGGGACCCTGCTCTGGGCCTCCCTCCGACGGTCAGAAAGCCTCTCGTAGCTGGGTGTCTGCAGACCTGGGGGTGGGCAGGCGCCCCACCACTGAGCAATCTGATTCAGGGGAACTGGCCCGGAACGCAAGGGCACCAGCGCCCGAGCAGAACCGCTGCAGGGAGCCCTTCTCGTCCCATCCACGACGCTGGGGCTCCGGGGGCCACTGCAGCTCGTGGCCTCGTCCAGCCCACGGCGCTATCTTCCCACAGTGCCCTCTTCCCACCTCCTACGGCCTCTCCCAGCCAGGCTTGTGGGTGCACAGAGGGGGGTGGACCGTCCCTCGGGGGCACTTTGTGTGCCACGTGGAGCCACGCCAGGCTGCGGTCTGGGGCAAGGTGGGTTCGAGCGTCAGTTCCACGTGAAGGTTTGTCCCAAGGGGGTGGGGATTTGTAGGCTGCACATCTGCCGCGGCACGAGGGGTGTCGAAAAGGAAACCGAGACCACGAGAGGCATCTAGAAAGGCATCCCATCCAGTCCCTTTGAAGCCTGCCGCT